>JAURSC010000272.1:0-69399 GCA_030788265.1 Drosophila americana | reverse complement strand
AAAACTTAATTTTCGACCGATCGTTCCCATGGGCAGCTACATGATAGTGGTTCGATCTGAATTGTATTTTGCATATATATGAGGAGATAGTGAAACTAATAAATGAGCATTTGGTCAAGATGTCTTGAAAACATAATGTTTTTCATACAAAACTTAATTTTCGAACGATCGTTCCCTAGGCAGCTATATGATAGAGTGGTTCGATCTTTAAAGTATTTTGCATATGAGGAGTATAGTAAAACTATTAATGTCCAGTTTGGTCAAGATATCTTGAAAAACAAAATGTTTTTTCACACAAAACTTAATTTTCGACCAATCGTTACTATGGTAGCTATATGATAAGTGGTCCGATCTTAATAGGACTTTGCCTTTATATGGTGAGTATAGTAAAACTAATAAATGCTGAGTTGGTCAAGATATGTTGTAAAATAATATGTTTTTTCATACAAAAACTTAATTTTCGACCGACGGTTCTATGGCAGCTATATGATATAGTGGTTCGATCTAATAGTATTTTGCATATATGTGAGGAGTATAGTAAAACTATTAAATGTTCAGATTGGTCAAGATATCTTGAAAAACAAAATGTTTTTCACACAAAACTTAATTTTCGACCGATCGTTCCTATGGCACCTATATATAATAGTGGTCCGATCCTAATATGATAATCCATATATATGAGGAGCTTAGTATAACTAATAAATGCCGAGTTTGGTCAAGATATCTTGATAAACAAATGTTTATCATACAATACTTAATTTTCGACCGCTCGTTTCTATGGCAACTATATGATATAGTGGTCTAGCTGGATAGGAGTATAGTATAACTAATAATGCCGAGCTTGGTCAATATATCTTGAAAAACAAAATGTTTTTCTTCATACAATGACTTACTTTTCGACCGATCGTTTCTATGGCAGCTACATGATAATGGTCCGATCTTAATAGGATTTTGCATATATATGGGGAAAATAGTAAAACTAATAAATGAAGAGTTTGGTCAAGATATCCTGAAAAACATAATATTTTTTTCATACAACAACTTAGTTTCGACCGATCGTTCCAATGGCAGCTATAGATATACTGGTCCGATTTTTAAAAGGATTTTGCATATATGAGAAGTAGAGTAAAACTAATAAATGCCGAGTTTGTCAAGATATCTTGTTAAACAAAATGTTTATCATACAAAACTTAATTTTCGACCGATCGTTCCCATGGCAGCTATATGATATAGTGGTTCGATCTGAATATTATTTTGAATATATATGAGAGTATAGTAAAACTAATAAATGTGCAGTTGGTCAAGATATCTTGAAAACAAAATGTTTTTCAAACAAAACTTAATTTTCGACCGATCGTTCCTACGGCAGCAATATGATATAGTAGTTAAATCTTAATAGTATTTTGCACATATATGAGGAGTAAAGTAAAACTAATAAATGAAGAGTTTGGTCAAGATATCCTGAAAAACATAATATTTTTCATACAACAACTTAATTTTCGACCGATCGTTCCCATGGCAGCTATATGATAGTGGTTCGATCTGAATAGTATTTTGCATATATATGGAGGAGGAGTGAAACTAATAAATGTGCAGTTTGGTCAAATCTTGAAAAACAAAATGTTTTTCATACAAAACTTAATTTTCGAACAATCGTTCCCATGGCAGCTATATGATACAGTGGTTCGATCTTAATAGGACATTGCCTTTATATGGTGAGTATAGTAAACTAATAAATGCTGAGTTTGGTCAGATATGTTGAAAAATAAAATGTTTTCATACAAAAACTTAAGTTTTAACCGATCGTTCCTATGGCAGCTATATGATATAGTGTTCCGATCTTAATATTATTTTGCATATATGAGAAGCATAGCAAAATTACAAATTCCGAGTTTGGTCAAGATATCTTGAAAAACAAATGTTTTTTCATACAACAACTTAATTTTCGACCGATCGTTCCTACGGCAGATCTTATAGTATTTTGCACATATATGAGGAGTAAAGTAAAACTAATAAATGCCGAGTTTGGTCAATATATCAGGAAAAAAAAAAGTTTTTTCATACAACTTAATTTTCGACCGATCGTACATATGGCAGCTATATGATAATGGCCCGATCTTAATAGGATTTTGCATATATATGAGGAGTAAAGTAAAACTAATAAATGCCGAGTTTGGTCAATATCTTGAAAAACAAAAATATTCTTTCATACAACTACTTAATTTTCGACCGATCGTTCGTACGGCAGATCTTAATAGTATTTTGCACATATATGAGCAGTAAAGTAAAACTAATAAATGCCGAGTTTGGTCAAGATATCTTGATAAACAAAATGTTTATCATACAAAAACTTAATTTTCGACCGCTCGTTTTCTATGGCAACTATGATATAGTGGTCTAGTGCTGGATATGAGGAGTATAGTAAAACTAATAAATGACGAATTTGGTCAAGATATCAGGAAAAAAAAGTTTTTCATACAACTTAATTTTCGACCGATCGTACATATGGCAGCTATATGATATAATGGCCCGATCTTAATAGGATTTTGCATATATATGAGGAGTAAAGTAAAACTAATAAATGCCGAGTTTGGTCAGATGTCTTGATAAACCAAATATTTATCATACAAAATCTTAATTTTCGACCGCTCGTTTCTATGGCAACTATATGATATTGTGGTCTAGTGCGGATGAGTATAAACCTAATAATGCCGAGCTTGGTCAATATATCTTGAAAAACAAAATGTTTTTCTTCATACAATGACTTAATTTTCGACCGATCGTTCATTTGGCAGCTATGATATAATGGTCCGATCTTAATAGGATTTTGAATATATAAATGCCGAGTTTGGTCAAGATATCTTGAAAAAAATGTTTTTTTAGTTAGTTAGATAGTTCCAATGGCAGCTATATGATATACTGGTCCGATTTTTAAAAGGATTTTGCATATATATCAAAAATAGTAAAACTAATAAATGCCGAGTTTGGTCAAGATATCTTGTTAAACAAAATATTTTTTATACAAAACTTAATTTTCGACCGATCGTTTCCCATGGCAGCTACATGATATAGTGGTTCGATCTGAATTGTATTTTGCATATATATGAGGAGAATAGTGAAACTAATAAATGAGCAGTTTGGTCAAGATGTCTTGAAAAACATAATGTTTTTCATACAAAAACTTAATTTTCGAACGATCGTTCCCTAGGCAGCTATATGATAGTGGTTCGATCTTTAAAGTATTTTGCATATACGTGAGGAGTATAGTAAAACTATTAAATGTCCAGTTTGGTCAAGATATCTTGAAAACAAAATGTTTTTCACACAAAACTTAATTTTCGACCAATCGTTACTATGGTAGCATATGATAAGTGGTCCGATCTTAATAGGACTTTGCCTTTATATGGTGAGTATAGTAAAACTAATAAATGCTGAGTTTGGTCAAGATATGTTGTAAAATAATATGTTTTTCATACAAAACTTAATTTCGACCACCGTTCCTATGGCAGCTATATGATATAGTGGTTCGATCTTAATAGTATTTGCATATATGTGAGAGTATAGTAAAACTATTAAATGTTCAGATTGGTCAAGATATCTTGAAAAACAAAATGTTTTTCACACAAAAACTTAATTTTCGACCGATCGTTCCTATGGCACCTATATATATAGTGGTCCGATCCTAATATGACAATCCATATATATGAGGAGCTTAGTATAACTAATAAATGCCGAGTTTGGTCAAGATATCTTGATAAACAAAATGTTTATCATACAAATACTTAATTTTCGACCGCTCGTTTCTATGGCAACTATATGATATAGTGGTCTAGTGCTGGATAGGAGTATAGTATAACTAATAAATGCCGAGCTTGGTCAATATATCTTGAAAAACAAATGTTTCTTCATACAATGACTTACTTTTCGACCGATCGTTTCTATGGCAGCTACATGATATAATGGTCCGATCTTAATAGGATTTTGCATATATATGGGGAAAATAGTAAAACTAATAAATGAAGAGTTTGGTCAAGATATCCTGAAAAACATAATATTTTTTCATACAACAATTAGTTTTCGACCGATCGTTCCAATGGCAGCTATATGATATACTGGTCCGATTTTAAAAGGATTTTGCATATATATGAGAAGTAGAGTAAAACTAATAAATGCCGAGTTGGTCAAGATATCTTGTTAAACAAAATGTTTATCATACAAAAACTTAATTTTCGACCGATCGTTCCCATGGCAGCTATATGATATAGTGGTTCGATCTGAATAGTATTTTGAATATATAGAGGAGTATAGTAAAACTAATAAATGCAGTTTGGTCAAGATATCTTGAAAAACAAAATGTTTTTCAAACAAAAACTTAATTTTCGACCGATCGTTCCTACGGCAGCAATATGATATAGTAGTTAAATCTTAATAGTATTTGCATATATGGAGTAAAGTAAAACTAATAAATGAAGAGTTTGGTCAAGATATCCTGAAAAACATAATATTTTTTCATACAACAACTTAATTTTCGACCGATCGTTCCCATGGCAGCTATATGATATAGTGGTTCGATCTGAATAGTATTTTGCATATATATGAGGAGGATAGTGAAACTAATAATGTGCAGTTTGGTCAAGATGTCTTGAAAAACAAAATGTTTTTCATACAAAAACTTAATTTTCGAACAATCGTTCCCATGGCAGCTATATGATACAGTGGTTCGATCTTAATAGGACATTGCCTTTATATGGTGAGTATAGTAAAACTAATAAATGCTGAGTTTGGTCAAGATATGTTGAAAAATAAAATGTTTTTCATACAAAAACTTAATTTTTAACCGATCGTTCCTATGACAGCTATATGATATAGTGTTCCGATCTTAATATTATTTTGCATATATATGAGAACATAGCAAAATTAACAAATTCCGAGTTTTGTCAAGATATCTTGAAAAACAAAATGTTTTTTCATACACAACTTAATTTTCGACCGATCGTTCCTACGGCAGATCTTAATAGTATTTTGCACATATATGAGGAGTAAAGTAAAACTAATAAATGCCGAGTTTGGTCAAGATATCAGGAAAAAAAAAGTTTTTTCATACAACTTAATTTTCGACCGATCGTACATATGGCAGCTATATGATATAATGGCCCGATCTTAATAGGATTTTGCATATATATGAGGAGTAAAGTAAAACTAATAATGCCGAGTTTGGTCAATATATCTTGAAAAACAAAATATTCTTTCATACAACAACTTAATTTTCGACCGATCGTTCGTACGGCAGATCTTAATAGTATTTTGCACATATATGAGCAGTAAGTAAAACTAATAAATGCCGAGTTTGGTCAAGATATCTTGATAAACAAAATGTTTATCATACAAAACTTAATTTTCGACCGCTCGTTTCTATGGCAACTATATGATATAGTGGTCTAGTGCTGGATATGAGGAGTATAGTAAAACTAATAAATGACGAATTTGGTCAAGATATCAGGAAAAAAAAAGTTTTTTCATACAACTTAATTTTCGACCGATCGTACATATGGCAGCTATATGATATAATGGCCCGATCTTAATAGGATTTTGCATATATATGAGGAGTAAAGTAAAACTAATAAATGCCGAGTTTGGTCAAGATGTCTTGATAAACCATATATTTATCATACAAAATCTTAATTTTCGACCGCTCGTTTCTATGGCAACTATATGATATTGTGGTCTAGTGCTGGATATGAGAGTATAGTAAACCTAATAAATGCCGAGCTTGGTCAATATATCTTGAAAAACAAAATGTTTTCTTCATACAATGACTTAATTTTCGACCGATCGTTCATTTGGCAGCTATATGATATATGGTCCGATCTTATAGGATTTTGAATATATATGAATGCCGAGTTTGGTCAAGATATCTTGAAAAAAAATGTTTTTTAGATAGTTAGATAGTTCCAATGGCAGCTATATGATATACTGGTCCGATTTTAAAAGGATTTTGCATATATATCAAAAATAGAGTAAAACTAATAAATGCCGAGTTTGGTCAAGATATCTTGTTAAACAAAATATTTTTTATACAAAAACTTAATTTTCGACCGATCGTTCCCATGGCAGCTACATGATATAGTGGTTCGATCTGAATTGTATTTTGCATAATATGGAGAATAGTGAAACTAATAAATGAGCAGTTTGGTCAAGATGTCTTGAAAAACATAATGTTTTTCATACAAAAACTTAATTTTCGAACGATCGTTCCCTAGGCAGCTATATGATAGAGTGGTTCGATCTTTAAAGTATTTTGCATATACGTGAGGAGTATAGTAAAACTATTAAATGTCCAGTTTGGTCAAGATATCTTGAAAAACAAAATGTTTTTTCACACAAAAACTTAATTTTCGACCAATCGTTACTATGGTAGCTATATGATAAGTGGTCCGATCTTAATAGGACTTTGCCTTTATATGGTGAGTATAGTAAAAACTAATAAACGCTGAGTTTTGGTCAAATATGTTGTAAAATAATATGTTTTTCATACAAAACTTAATTTTGACCGACCGTTCCTATGGCAGCTATATGATATAGTGGTTCGATCTTAATAGTATTTTGCATATGTGTGGAGTATAGTAAAACTAATAAATGTTCAGATTGGTCAAGATATCTTGAAAAACAAAATGTTTTTCACACAAAAACTTAATTTTCGACCGATCGTTCCTATGGCACCTATAATAGTGGTCCGATCCTAATATGATAATCCATATATATGAGGAGCTTAGAATAACTAATAAATGCCGAGTTTGGTCAAGATATCTTGATAAACAAAATGTTTATCATACAAATACTTAATTTTGGACCGCTCGTTTCTATGGCAACTATATGATATAGTGGTCTAGTGCTGGATATGAGGAGTATAGTATAACTAATAAATGCCGAGCTTGGTCAATATATCTTGAAAACAAAATGTTTTCTTCATACAATGACTTACTTTTCGACCGATCGTTTCTATGGCAGCTACATGATATAATGGTCCGATCTTAATAGGATTTTGCATATATATGGGGAAAATGGTAAAACTAATAAATAAGAGTTTGGTCAAGTATCCTGAAAAACATAATATTTTTTCATACAACAACTTAGTTTTCGACCGATCGTTCCAATGGCAGCTATATGATATACTGGTCCGATTTTAAAAGGATTTTGCATATATATGAGAAGTAGAGTAAAACTAATAAATGCCGAGTTTGGTCAAGATATCTTGTTAAACAAAATGTTTATCATACAAAAACTTAATTTTCGACCGATCGTTCCCATGGCAGCTATATGATAAAGTGGTTCGATCTGAATAGTATTTTGCATATATATGAGGAGTATAGTAAAACTAATAAATGTGCAGTTTGGTCAAGATATCTTGAAAAACAAAATGTTTTTCAAAAAAAAAACTTAATTTTCGCTGATCGTTCCTACGGCAGCTATATGATATAGTAGTTAAATCTTAATAGTATTTTGCACATATATGAGGACTAAAGTAAAACTAATAAATGCCGAGTTTGTTCAAGATATCTTGTTAAGCAAAATGTTTTTCATACAAAAACTTAATCTTCGACCGATCGTTCCCATGGCAGCTATATGATATAGCGGTTCGATCTGAATAGTATTTTGCATATATATGAGGAGGATAGTGAAACTAATAAATGTGCAGTTTGGTCAAGATATCTTGAAAAACAAAATGTTTTTCATACAAAAACTTAATTTTCGAACAATCGTTCCCAAGGCAGCTATATGATACAGTGGTTAGATCTTAATAGGACTTTGCCTTTATATGGTGATAGTGTAAAACTAATAAATGCTGAGTTTGGTCAAGATATGTTGAAAAATAAAATGTTTTTCATACAAAAACTTAATTTTTAACCGATCGTTCCTATGGCAGCTATATGATATAGTGTTCCGATCTTAAAATTATTTGCATATATATGAGAAGCATAGCAAAATTACAAATTCCGAGTTTGGTCAAGGTATCTTGAAAAACAAAATGTTTTTTCATACAACAACTTAATTTTCGACCGTTCGTTCCTACGGCAGATCTTAATAGTATTTGCACATATATGAGGAGTAAAGTAAAACTAATAAGTGCCGAGTTTGGTCAAGATATCAGGAAAAAAAAAGTTTTTTCATACAACTTAATTTTCGACCGATCGTACATATGGCAGCTATATGATATAATGGCCCGATCTTAATAGGATTTTGCATATATATAAGGAGTAAAGTAAAACTAATAAATGCCGAGTTTGGTCAATATATCTTGAAAATAAATGTTCTTTCATACAACAACTTAATTTTGGACCGATCGTTCCTACGGCAGATCTTAATATATTTTTTCATACAACTTAGTTTTCGACCGATCGTTCCAATGGCAGCTATATGATATACTGGTCCGATTTTAAAACGATTTTGCATATATATGAGAAGAAGAGTAAAACTGATAAATGCCGAGTTTTGGTCAATATATCTTGAAAACAAAATGTTTTTTTTCATACAATGACTTAATTTTCGACCTCGTTCCCATGGCAGCTATATGATATAATGGTCCGATCTTAATAGTATTTTGCATGTATATGAGGAGTATAGTAAAACTAATAATGTGCAGTTTGGTCAAGATATCTTGAAAAAAAATGTTTTTCATACAAAAACTTAAATTTCGACCGATCGTTCCTACGGCAGCTATATGATATAGTAGGTTGATCTTAATAGTATTTTGCACATATATGAGGAGTAAAGTAAACTAATAATTGCCGAGTTTGATCAAGATGTCTTGATAAACCAAAATATTTATCATACAAAAACTTAATTTTCGACCGCTCGTTTCTATGGCAACTATATGATATTTGGTCTAGTGCTGGATATGAGGAGTATAGTAACCTAATAAATGCCGAGCTTGGTCAATATATCTTGAAAAACAAAAGTTTTCTTCATACAATGACTTAATTTTCGACCGATCGTTCCAATGGCAGCTATATGATATAGTGGTTCGATCTGAATTGTATTTTGCATATATATGAGGAGAATAGTGAAACTAATAATGAGCAGTTTGGTCAAGATGTCTTGAAAAACATAATGTTTTTCATACAAAAACTTAATTTTCGAACGATCGTTCCCTAGGCAGCTATATGATAGAGTGGTTCGATCTTTAAAGTATTTTGCATATACGTGAGGAGTATAGTAAAACTATTAATGTCCAGTTTGGTCAAGATATAAGATAAAAACAAAATTTTTTCACACAAAAACTTAATTTTCGACCAATCGTTACTATGGTAGCTATATGATAAGTGGTCCGATCTTAATAGGACTTTGCCTTTATATTGTGAGTATAGTAAAACTAATAAATGCTGAGTTTGGTCAAGATATGTTGTAAAATAATATGTTTTTCAGACAAAAACTTAATTTTCGACCGACCGTTCCTATGGCAGCTATATGATATAGTGGTTCGATCTTAATAGTATTTTGCATATATGTGAGGAGTATAGTAAAACTAATAAATGTTCAGATTGGTCAAGATATCTTGAAAAACAAAATGTTTTTCACACAAAAACTTAATTTTCGACCGATCGTTCCTATGGTGGCTATATGATATAGTGGTCCGATCATAATAGGACTTTGCCTTTATATGGTGAGTATAGTAAAACTAATAAATGCTGAGTTTTGGTCAAGATATTTGAAACACAAAATGTTTTTCATTCAACAACTTAATTTCGACCGATCGTTCCTACGGCAGATCTTAATAATATTTTGCACATATATGAGGAGTAAAGTAAAACTAATAAATGCCGAGTTTGGTCAAGATATCAGGAAAAAAAAAAGTTTTTCATACAACTTAATTTTCGACCGATCGTACATATGGCAGCTATATGATATAATGGCCCGATCTTATAGGATTTTGCATATATATAAAGTAAACTAATAAATGCCGAGTTTTGGTCAATATATCTTGAAAAACAAAATGTTCTTTCATACAACAACTTAATTTTCGACCGATCGTTCTACGGCAGATCTTAATAGTATTTTGCACATATATAGGAGTAAAGTAAAACTAATAAATTACGAGTTTGGTCAAGATATCTTGATAAACAAAATGTTTATCATACAAAAACTTAATTTTCGACCGCTCGTTTCTATGGCAACTATAAGATATAGTGGTCTAGTGCTGGATATGAGGAGTATAGTAAAACTAATAAATGACGAATTTGGTCAAGATATCAGGAAAAAAAAAAGTTTTTTCATACAACTTAATTTCGACCGATCGTACATATGGCAGCTATATGATATAATGGCCCGATCTTAATAGGCTTTTGCATATATATGAGGAGTAAAGTAAACTAATAAATGCCGAGTTTGGTCAATATATCTTGAAAAACAAAATGTTCTTTCATACAACAACTTAATTTTCGACCGATCGTTCCTACGGCAGATCTTAATATATTTTTCATACAACTTAATTTCGACCGATCGTTCCAATGGCAGCTATATGATATACTGGTCCGATTTTAAAAGGATTTTGCATATATATGAGAAGTAGAGTAAAACTAATAAATGCCGAGTTTGGTCAAGATATCTTGTTAAACAAAATGTTTCATACAAAACTTAATTTTCGACCGATCGTTCCCATGGCAGCTATGATATGGTGGTTCGATCTGAATAGTATTTTGCATATATAGGAGTATAGTAAAACTAATAAATGTGCAGTTTGGTCAAGATATCTTGAAAAACAAAATGTTTTTCATACAAAAACTTAATTTTCGACCGAGCGTTCCTACGGCAGCTATATGATATAGTAGTTCGATCTTAATAGTATTTTGCACATATATGACGAGTAAAGTAAAACTAATAAATGCCGAGTTTGCTCATGATGTCTTGATAAACAAAATGTTTATCATACAAAAACCTAATTTTCGACCGCTCGTTTCTATGGCAACTATATGAAATAGTGGTCTAGTGCTGGATATGAGGAGCTTAGTAAAACTAACAAGTGCCGCGTTTGGTCAAGATATCTTGATAAACAAAATGTTTTTCATACAAAAACTAATTTTCGACCGATCGTTCCCATGGCAGCTATATGATATAGTGGTTCGATCTGAATAGTATTTTGCATATATATGAGGAGTATAGTAAAACTAATAAATGTGCAGTTTGGTCAAGATATCTTGAAAAAAAATGTTTTTTCATACAACAACTTAATTTTCGACCGATAGTTCCAATGGCAGCTATATGACATACTGGTCCGATTTTAAAAGGATTTTGCATATATATCAGAAATAGAGTAAAACTAATAAATGCCGAGTTTGGTCAAGATATCTTGTTAAACAAAATGTTTTTCATACAAAAACTTAATTTTCGACCGATCGTTCCCATGGCAGCTATATGATATAGTGGTTCGATCTGAATAGTATTTTGCATATATATGAGGAGGATAGTGAAACTAATAAATGTGCAGTTTGGTCAAGATATCTTGAAAAACAAAATGTTTTTCATACAAAAACTTAATTTTCGAACAATCGTTCCCATGGCAGCTATATGATATAGTGGTTCGATCTTAAAAGTATTTTGCATATATATGAGGAGTATAGTAAAACTAATAAATGCCGAGTTTGGTCAAGATATCTTGAAAAACAAAATGTTTTTTCACACAAAAACTTAATTTTCGACCGATCGTTCCTATGGTAGCTATATGATAAGTGGTCCGATCTTAATAGGACTTTGCCTTTATATGGTGAGTATAGTAAAACTAATATATGCTGAGTTTGGTCAAGATATGTTGAAAATAAAATGTTTTCATACAAAAACTTAATTTTTAACCGATCGTTCCTATGGCAGCTATATGATATAGTGTTCCGATCTTAATATTATTTTGCACATATATGAGAAGCATAGCAAAATTAACAATTTCCGAGTTTTGTCAAGATATCTTGAAAAACAAAATGTTTTTCATAAAACAACTTAATTTTCGACTCTCATTCCTATGGCAGCTATATGATATAGTCTCGGTTCTTTATAGAATTTTGCATATATATGAGGAAATTAGTAAAACTAATAAATGCCGAGTTTGGTCAAGATATCAGGAAAAACAAATATTTTTTCATAGCACAAATTAACTTTTCTATGGCAGCTATATGATATAGTGGTCCGATCTTAATAAGACTTGCATATATATGAGGAGTATAGTAAAACTAACACACATCCTATTATGTATCGTTTGTTATTTTTCCTCCACAGCAGCTTCAATATTAATTTATATATTTATTTTTAACAATTAATTGGCAAGTGCAAAACGTCAACAAACAACAGGGTTGTAAGTGTCAAGATCTTTTTTCGATATACTGATTCTGTGAAACTTTATATTTTGTATGTTTCCACCTTGCCATTGAGCTGCGTTTACTTAATAAATATAACATATACATTACTTTTTCTTATTCTTATAAAAAAATTTATAAAACATAATTATAAGTTAAGACGTTTCCAAGTTGCGTATTAAATCGATATCCGTGCGATTTTTTATTAAAATAACAATTTATCACAGTAATTCTATGACAAAAAAACCTTTTCGTTGAGCTGCGTTTAGAATAAACGTGCTTCTTGAGCTCAACCATCAATAAGCAATAAGCGATAAGCATCATTTTTTTGCGCGATCCGTTTCCACCACACGGCCGCTTTGTCAAAAGAGAATAAATCCTTTTCTCTGGTGTTTCAATAAAGAAATAATTAGATTTTTTCTCAATTAAAGGAAACTAAATAAGAATCAATTTGGTAAATTATTAGTAAAATAATTAATTTAACAAATTTTCCGATTTCGTTGGACTCAATAGTGCACACCATTTCGGTCATTCATTTTATTCTGATATCTCGATTCCATCGTTCCTGTGCCATTTCTTATTCCGTTTTCTCTCTGCTGATTCAAATTATTTGTATTTGATCACATTTCACCTGGTTAGTACAATTTTTGGCTCTGTGAAGAGCCTAGTATGCCAATCGGTGGTGATCAAAACAGCCAAAAACGACTCACAGCACCGTCCGTCAAGGAGTCAAAGCGACCTTTAACCTCACCTAGAGCAGTTTTCGGGAAACTCAAGGTCGAGAGTACCAGCACAACCGTCCGCAAGACTGTGAGTCCGATTCCAACAAGAGATATTACCCCAAAAATTACCCGTTCGACTACGCAAAAAATGCAGAAGTCAAGCGAAAT
The DNA here is from genome assembly GCA_030788265.1 of Drosophila americana. Lineage (NCBI taxonomy): Eukaryota > Metazoa > Arthropoda > Insecta > Diptera > Drosophilidae > Drosophila > Drosophila americana. The sequence continues at coordinate 56,171 of JAURSC010000272.1, read as the reverse complement.
GGCACTGAACGACTTCGTTTCTATAACTGACCGACTAGGCCAGTTTGAAGTGAAGATCAATGACGCAGCGGACAGTGACGTGTCACTGTTCACTCTCCAAGTCCGACGAGATCAGATTAAGACTTTATGGGAAAAGGTTGAACGCGAGTACGAGTTATGTTCCAAAGCTCTCAACCAAGGCGCTTGCAGCAGCAGTGACCTGGTGGCTATGCAAGCTAAATATGATTACTCGTACTCCGTTTACGAGCGATGTGCGGCTCAACTAAGCGAAAAAATAGAAAGATCCACGGCGTTAAATAAACAAGCTGAGCAACCCCCCTCCAACTTCTCCATGTCCAGGGGTTGCAGTCTCCCGCCATGCGACACTGAAGTTTTCAGTGGGGATTACCTACGCTGGCCTACTTTCCGAGACTTGTTTACAGCTGTTTATATTAACAATCCAAGATTGACGCCGGTGGAAAAATTGTTCCATCTTAATTCCAAAACCAGCGGCGAAGCTAGAGCAATTGTCCAAGTCCCCGCTCACGAATGACGGCTTTCAGTCAGCGTGGGCGAGCCTGACGGAGAGATTTGAGAATAAGCGACTATTAGTCAATAGTCAATTGAAAATTCTTTTCAATCTCCCCTCAGCAACACAAGAGTCTGGAGCCGCCCTTAAAGAGCTTCAGGGCACAATCCAGGGATGTTTAACGGCTCTCGACTTGTCCAGGGTGAGCACCGAAAATTGGGATTGTCTGCTAATTTTCTTGTGCTCCTCTAAATTGCCTAAGCTCACGCTGTCGTTATGGGAACAATCGCTCCACGAAGGCAGAGATCCCTCAATGGTCCGAGATGAATTTATTTCTGATCGACGATATCGCACCTTGGAGGCGATAGAGGATGTACGACCTACCGCACACACGCCACTCCAGTCCAAACCCACAAGAAAAAGAGTCCAACCACCTGAGAACCTTCGAAGCAACAGTGACTGCAAAGCCACAGCACTGCAAATTGTGTCAGAAGGAAAACCATCCCGTGCGTCTATGCCCGCGTTTTCTACAAATGTCCGTACCCGAGAGAGTTTCCGTCATTAAGCAACAAAAGCTGTGCTTAAACTGCTTCGCCAGACAGCACCAGTTGAAAGACTGCACCAGCGCACATAGTTGTTTCACGTGCAAGGGACGTCACAACACGCTACTCCACCGTGACAGACCCCAGGTGCCCTCAGCTTCCACAACACCAATAGTTTTGAACCCTCCTTCACCAATACAGTCCACTTCTACTTCAACCCAAGCTACCGTTCAAAACTATTTTTCCGCAAACTCACATGGTGTTCTCCTCGGCACGGCTGTCATCCAAGTGTCATTTGGGCACAAAGTATACAGCCCGGGCATTAATCGACTCTGGGTCTGAAGCGAACTTTATTCAGAGCGATTGTTCAAAAGGGTTAAACTTCCTTATCAACCCGTCGACGCACAGGTCTCCGGTTAGAATCAAGCCATTTCGGCTCAACCTCAAAAACTTTGCCATTTTAATATTGGCTCTCCTATAAGGCCCAGGGTTCATATTGAAACCTCGGCTTATGTTCTTCCAAAGCTGGCAGGCAATTTGCCCTCCTACACCATCCCCCAAACTGCTTTGGAAGAACTTCCAAATTACACTTGGCCGATCCCTCTTCTATAGGAGCTCACAGATAGACGTGCTTCTCGGCGCCGATATCCTCCCATCCATATTGTTAGGTGGCTCCTATCCCAACATATGTGGCACTCTCCTTGGTCAAGAAACGATTTTCGGCTGGATCCTTACAGGCCCCGTTTCTAAGACCAGTGCCAAATTTGTCGCATCCTTTTCGACTCAAGTCTCGCTGAATCCAAATGCGAGCTTGGATAACTGCTCACAAAATTTTGGGAGGTGGAGGATATTCCAGTTAAGCTGGAAAAGGAATCCGACCTGTTTTGTGAGCGCACTTTCCAAAAAACCACTAAAAGGGATAAAAACGGCAGATACTTGGTCACACTGCCATTCAAGAATTCCGATCACATCCAGTTAGGCCATTCAAGGTCCATCGCACTAGCTCAATTTCTACGAAATGAGAATCGTCGGGCAAAAAATGCCCCCCTTAAGGAGCAGTACGATGCGGTGATCCAGGAATATCTGGACTTAGGTCACATGCAACAAGTCCCTCCAAGCAATGGTTCAGATAACTTTTATCTACCACACCATGCTGTTCACAAGCCTGACAGCACCACGACCAAGCTCCGCGTAGTATTTAACGCCTCCCACCCGTCATCGAATGGTAAGGTCTGAACGTGTGCTACATGCAGGGCCCGTTCTGCAATCCGACTTAACCATCAAATTCTAAGATGGCGCTTCTTCCGATATGTTTTCAATGCCGATATCACAAAAATGTATAGGCAAATACTTGTGCATCCCAACCACACGCCCTATCAGAGAATTCTGTTCCGAACAAAGGACAACGAGCTTCGTGACTTCGAACTCAGCACAGTCACGTTTGGAGTTAACTGTCCCCCTTTTTGGCAATCCGGGTACTACATCAGCTATCTGTGACGTTCGTTCGCTCTATCCCTTAGCAAGTCATTATCGCAAACAATATGTATGTCGACGATGTACTAGCGGAGCCCATTCCAAATCAACAGCAGATCAAGCAATTGCAGAACTCCGCAAGGCCCTTGAATCTGCCGGGTTTCCCTTGCGAAAATGGACATCCAATGAAAAGGACTTGCTAAGAGCGATTCCCAAGGACTTGCTTCATGCCGACTTTTTAGAGATCGAGGAAGCCTGTTCGGCAAAGACTCTCGGATCAGATGGAAAGCTGACACCGATCAGTTCTTTTTCGCTCCATCCGAGCTAACAGCCAACAGTCCGTCTCCAAACGTGAAGTCCTTTCACAGATTGCCAAACTGTTCGACCCAGCAGGTTGGCTGGTCCAGTCATTATCCAGGCAAAAATATTCATGCAGGAGATCTGGCTCCAAGACTGGGCTGGGACGATCCGCTACCTGAGAGTCTTCTCATTAAGTGGAATTTATTTCTGCAAGAGTTTCCGGGCCTCAGTGCGATTCGCATCCCTAGATTGGTCGAATTCCGCCCACAGGGGACTATCCAATACCATGGGTTTTGTGACGCTTCGCAGCGTGCATATGGGCCGCCATTTACGTGCGCACTGAGATACAAGATCGCATCTCAGTACATCTCCTAACAGCGAAAACGAGGGTCGCTCCGGTCAAGACGATATCCTTGCCACGACTAGAGCTGTGCGGAGCAGCACTTCTGTCCGAGTTATCCGCTGCACTCAGTCCCCAGCTACCTTCCGCTGGCGGCGACTGGTTCTATTGGACAGATTCCACAATTGTGCTAGCTTGGCTTCATAAGCCACCATGCGCCTGGACTACCTTTGTAGCAAACAGAGTCGCAAAAATTACTCAGGCCACCGACTCCAATAAATGTCCCATGTACGATCCGAGTACAATCCAGCGGACCTAGCGAGCAGAGGTGCCCCACCACACGCGTTAGTCAACAATGAGCTGTGGTGGCACGGGCCAGAATGGTTACGCCTACCTCAGAACCAATGGCCCATTCCTTCAGATCCCCTCCCAGATACGACAATAGAGCAACGTACGATTAAGGTAAACCTCGTAAACACGGCTCCCTCATTTTGTTTCCTCGAGCGCTTCTCCAAGTTCGATCGAGCCCTGCGAGTGTTAGCCTACATCTATCGCTTCTTCAAGCGTTGCAAACGATTGTCGCTCCCGTCAACTATTGAAATTGACAGCAACGAGATTTCTTATGCACAAGAAAAACTCATTCTCCTGACCCAGAGACAAGCATACTCGTCAGAGTACACTTGCTTGAGCACGAAAAAACAGCTCACTCCAGCAAAATCCTTAATTTGAACCCCTTTTTAGATGGTAGGGAATTATTCGAGCATGTGGTCGTGTAAGAGCGGCCGAAGCACTCGGCTACGATGAGCGGCATCCAATCATACTGCCATACACATGTGCATATTCGCGTCTCTGACCGCTTTCACCCATCTTATATCCTTGCATGGAGGCAACCAGCTCATGATGCGTTTAATACGATCACAGTACTGGATTCCAAAGCTGAAGGTGTTGGTCAAATCCACAATTCATTCCTGCAAAATCTGCGTCATCCGAAAAAAGAAATTGCAAACGCAGCTCATGGGCGACTTGCCTGGGAGAGTCACATTCTCTCGACCGTTCACTCACACAGGAGTCGATTTGCAGGCCCCTTCGATGTAAAAAATTACACAGGTCGAGCCTGTCTTATTACGAAAGGCTACGTGTGCGTCTTTGTGTGCTTCAGCACCAAAGCCATCCACCTAGAAGCTACATCTGACCTGACCACAGAAAAATTCCTAGCGGCATTTGCGAGATTTGTGGCACGACGAGGGTGCCCAAGTCAAATGCATTCCGACAACGGCAAAATCTTCGTCGGAGCGGCCAAAGTCCTCTCGCGCGATTTTGTAGAAGCGCTTAAGACTCAACTCCAGGCCACTTACAGTCTCCAAAAACGTCCTGGCACTTCAACCCTCCTAGTGCACCGCATATGGGTGGCCTGTGGGAGGCAGGTGTAAAGAGTTTCAAAAATATTTTAAATCTACATCGACCTCCAAATACACCTTCGAAGAGCTTTCCACGCTCCTATCCAAAGTTGAAGCATGCCTGAATTCAAACCGATATCTCCATTGTCGGAAGATCCTACTGATCTCCTAGCTCTGACTCCCGGTCATTTTCTAGTCGGGGGTCCTCTACTTTCCGCCACAGAGCCAGAGATCAAGGAAAACGCCGCGTCCATCATCAACCGCTGGCAGCGCTTGAAGGCTTTGCAACAACAGTTCTGTCTGTCTCCGTTGGAAACATGAGTATCTTTTAGAGTTACACAAAAGAAACAAATGGCAAACTCCAACGCGAGACTTACAACGGGGCGATCTAGTCATTATTAAAGAAGATAATCTTCCAGTTAATGACTGGCGTCTAGGTCGAATCCAAACGACCTATCCTGGCGACGACCAAAGAGTCCGAGTGGTCGACGTCTTAACAGCCCGAGGTGTCTCCAAGAGACCTATCTCTAAGCTGATCCTGCTCCCGATAGAATCTAGTCTCCATTTTCCATCCAGTAAAATTTCCAGTAAAGACTAGAATCCTAGATCCATAGGTCTGCGGACCATCCGTATAAAGCCGCATCAGTAATGTCTACTATGTTTTTTTTCACATTCTTCACGTAACAGCACGATGTCTCCACGCCAACAACAAGGCCGATCCAAGAGCCGACCGGCAACGGAATCGTTCCGTGCCGAGTATGCCGAGGAGTCCACGCGCTGCGCAAGTGCCAGCGGTTCATGCGGCTGTCTCCAGAGAAGAGACTCCGAGCAGTTCTCGTTAATAAATACTGCCCAAACTGCCTGGCTCACCAACATTCCGGGAGTCATGTCGCCGCAAACAAGTGCCGCAAGTGCCAGGGCGACCATCACACCTTGCTTCATTTGCAAGAAGCGCGTCGCATGCCATCTCCAGAGCGATCCCAGACAAGGCGCAGCACCAAGGCCCAAGCGCGACGCTCCGCGCCGCCTTCATCCGCTGGTTCCATCTCCTTATCATCACTAATGGAACACAAAGGACAACCGTGCTCCCGAGAGCACTCATCCGACTCGGAAACGGCAAGGCGACCCGCGAAACTCGGGCACTTTTAGACCCGTGCTGTCCGGTAAGTCTTATCGACGCATCCTTGGCAAAGGCCTCCGGGCTATCCGTCACCCGCGTCGGTAAAGACAACGCTTGCTCGGCTTCAATAAGCTCTAGGACCTCTAGCTTCCAGCGAGAGGTCATCCTGCAAGTGATGCCAAATCTCCGGTATCGAACTCCAACGAAGCCCATCAGCGAGGAACTGAACGAGCCCTTCACCAACATTCGATTGGCAGACGATCGCTGGTTCCAGCCGGAAATCTCCAATCTGGTTTTGGGCTCGGATATATATCCAGATTTAATCCTCCAAGGCGTCCTGCCGAGTCTTGGCGGCGCACCACTGGCCCAAAACACGGTCTTTGGGTGGATATTGTCCGGCTCCTGTGCTCAATAGTCGGAACAGAGCCACGTCCCTCTCCCTTTTTCTTTTGCAATACTGCAAGGCGGGCGGCATGTTCACACAAGAAGTGTATCCGACAGTCGCCATCCAACCGCCATGTAACTCCGGAACCAGTACACGGAACATGTACTGAAATTTCACCACACGTATACTAATACACTTGTAGGTACTCTTGTAATGTACTCTGAAAAAATGAAATAGTGAAAAATAACCTTCAAGCGAACAAAACGTGTTTTTCCTTCAAACCTAAAATAAATTTGTGCAGAGCAGAAACGCTCCCCCAACGGCAATTCATTCTATAAAAGTTCACCTGGAAGCCCTGCGGACGCCCTACTACAACACGATCGTTCCTATGGCAGCTATATGATATAGGGTTCCGATCTTAATATTATTTTGCATATATATGAGAAGCATAGCAAAATTAACAAATTCCGAGTTTGGTCAAGATCTTGAAAAACAAAATGTTTTTTCATACAACAACTTAATTTTCGACCGATCGTTCCTACGGCAGATCTTAATAGTATTTTGCACATATATGAGGAGTAAAGTAAAACTAATAAATGCCGAGTTTGGTCAAGATATCAGGAAAAAAAAAAGTTTTTTCATACAACTTAATATTCGACCGATCGTACATAGGCAGCTATGATATATGGCCCGATCTTAATAGGATTTGCATATATGAGGAGTAAAGTAAAACTAATAAATCCCGAGTTTGGTCAATATATCTTGAAAAACAAAATGGTCTTTCATACAACAACTTAATTTTGGACCGATCGTTCCTACGGCAGATCTTAATATATTTTTTCATACAACTTAATTTTCGACCGATCGTTCCAATGGCAGCTATATGATATACTGGTCCGATTTTAAAAGGATTTTGCATATATATGAGAAGAAGTAAAACTGATAAATGCCGAGTTTGGTCAATATATCTTGAAAAACAAAATGTTTTTTTCATACAAGACTTAATTTTCGACCGATCGTTCCCATGGCAGCTATATGATAGTGGTTCGATCTGAATAGTATTTTGCATGTATATGAGGAGTATAGTAAACTAATAAATGTGCAGTTTGGTCAAGATATCTTGAAAAACAAATGTTTTTCTACAAAAACTTAATTTTCGACCGATCGTTCCTACGGCAGCTATATGATATAGTAGTTGATCTTAATAGTATTTTGCACATATATGAGGAGTAAAGTAAAACTAATAATTGCCGAGTTTGGTCAAGATGTCTTGATAAACCAATATTTATCATACAAAACTTAATTTTCGACCGCTCGTTTCTATGGCAACTATATATTGTGGTCTAGTGCTGGATATGAGGAGTATAGTAAACCTAATAATGCCGAGCTTGGTCAATATATCTTGAAAAACAAAATGTTTCTTCATACAATGACTTAATTTTCGACCGATCGTTCATATGGCAGCTATATGATATAATGGTCCGATCTTAATAGGATTTGAATATATGAATGCCGAGTTTGGTCAAGATATCTTGAAAAAAAATGTTTTTAGTTAGTTAGATAGTTTCAATGGCAGCTATATGATATACTGGTCCGATTTTAAAAGGATTTTGCATATATATCAAAAATAGAGTAAACTAATAAATGCCGAGTTTGGTCAAGATATCTTGTTAAACAAAATATTTTTTATACAAAACTTTATTTTCGACCGATCGTTCCCGTGGCAGCTACATGATAGTGGTTCGATCTGAATTGTATTTTGCATATATATGAGGAGAATAGTGAAACTAATAAATGAGCAGTTTGGTCAAGATATCTTGAAAACATAATGTTTTTCATACAAAAACTTAATTTTCGAACGATCGTTCCCTAGGCAGCTATATGATAGAGTGGTTCGATCTTTAAAGTATTTTGCATATACGTGAGAAGTATAGTAAAATTAAATGTCCAGTTTGGTCAAGATATCTTGAAAAACAAAATGTTTTTTCACACAAAAACTAATTTTCGACCAATCGTTACTATGGTATATATGATAAGTGGTCCGATCTTAATAGGACTTTGCCTTTATATTGTGAGTATAGTAAAACAAATAAATGCTGAGTTTGCTCAAGATATGTTGTAAAATAATATGTTTTTCATACAAAAACTTAATTTTCGACCGACCGTTCCTATGGCAGCTATATGATATAGTGGTTCGATCTTAATAGTATTTTGCATATATGTGAGGAGTATAGTAAAACTAATAAATGTTCAGATTGGTCAAGATATCTTGAAAAACAAAAATTTTTCACAAAAACTTAATTTTCGACCGATCGTTCCTATGGTAGCTATATGATATAGTGGTCCGATCATAATAGGATTTTGCCTTTATATGTTGAGTGTAGTAAAACTAAAATGCTGAGTTTGGTCAAGATATGTTGAAACACAAAATGTTTTTTCATTCAACAACTTAATTTTCGACCGATCGTTCCTACGGCAGATCTAATAATATTTGCACATATATGAGGAGTAAAGTAAAACTAATAAATGCCGAGTTTGGTCAAGATATCAGGAAAAAAAAAAGTTTTTTCATACAACTTAATTTTCGACCGATCGTACATATGGCAGCTATATGATATAATGGCCCGATCTTAATAGGATTTTGCATATATGAGGAGAAAAGTAAAACTAATAAATGCCGAGTTTGGTCAATATATCTTGCAAAACAAAATGTTCTTCATACAACAACTTAATTTTCGACCGATCGTTCCTACGGCAGATCTTAATAGTATTTTGCACATTATGAGGAGTAAAGTAAACTAATAAATTACGAGTTTGGTCAAGATATCTTGATAAACAAAATGTTTATCATACAAAAACTTAATTTTCGACCGCTCGTTCTATGGCAACTATATGATATAGTGGTCTAGTGCTGGATATGAGGAGTATAGTAAAACTAATAAATGACGAATTTGGTCAAGATATCAGGAAAAAAAAAGTTTTTTCATACAACTTAATTTTCGACCGATCGTACATATGGCAGCTATATGATATAATGGCCCGATCTTAATAGGATTTTGCATATATATGAGGAGTAAAGTAAAACTAATAAATGCCGAGTTTGGTCAATATATCTTGAAAACAAAATGTTCTTTCATACAACAACTTAATTTTCGACCGATCGTTCCTACGGCAGATCTTAATATATTTTTTCATACAACTTAATTTTCGACCGATCGTTCCAATGGCAGCTATATGATATACTGGTCCGATTTTAAAGGATTTTGCATATATGAGAGAGTAGAGTAAAACTAATAAATGCCGAGTTGGTCAAGATATCTTGTTAAACAAAATGTTATTCATACAAAAACTTAATTTTCGACCGATCGTTCCCATGGCAGCTATATGATATGGTGGTTCGATCTGAATAGTATTTTGCATATATGAGGAGTATAGTAAAACTAATAAATGTGCAGTTTGGTCAAGATATCTTGAAAAACAAAATGTTTTTCATACAAAAACTTAATTTTCGACCGATCGTTCCTACGGCAGCTATATGATATAGTAGTTCGATCTTAATAGTATTTTGCACATATATGACGAGTAAAGTAAAACTAATAAATGCCGAGTTTGCTCAAGATGTCTTGATAAACAAAATGTTTATCATACAAAAACCTAATTTTCGACCGCTCGTTTCTATGGCAACTATATGAAATAGTGGTCTAGTGCTGGATATGAGGAGCTTAGTAAAACTAACAAGTGCCGCGTTTGGTCAAGATATCTTGATAAACAAAATTTTTCATACAAAAACTTAATTTTCGACCGATCGTTCCCATGGCAGCTATATGATATAGTGGTCGATCTGAATAGTATTTGCATATATGAGGAGTATAGTAAAACTAATAAATGTGCAGTTTGGTCAAGATATCTTGAAAAAAAGTTTTTTCATACAACAACTTAATTTCGACCGATAGTTCCAATGGCAGCTATATGACATACTGGTCCGATTTTAAAAGGATTTTGCATATATCAGAAATAGAGTAAAACTAATAAATGCCGAGTTTGGTTAAGATATCTTGTTAAACAAAATGTTTTTCATACAAAACTTAATTTTCGACCGATCGTTCCCATGGCGCTATATGATATAGTGGTTCGATCTGAATAGTATTTTGCATATATATGAGGAGGATAGTGAAACTAATAATGTGCAGTTTGGTCAAGATATCTTGAAAAACAAAATGTTTTCATACAAAAACTTAATTTTCGAACAATCGTTCCCATGGCAGCTATATGATATAGTGGTTCGATCTTAAAAGTATTTGCATATATATGAGGAGATAGTAAAACTAATAAATAACGAGTTTGGTCAAGATATCTTGAAAAACAAAATGTTTTTTCACACAAAAAACTTAATTTTCGACCGATCGTTCCTATGGTAGCTATATGATAAGTGGTCCGATCTTAATAGGACTTTGCCTTTATATGGTGAGTATAGTAAAACTATATATGCTGAGTTTGGTCAAGATATGTTGAAAAATAAAATGTTTTCATACAAAAACTTAATTTTTAACCGATCGTTCCTATGGCAGCTATATGATATAGTGTTCCGATCTTAATATTATTTTGCACATATATGAGAAGCATAGCAAAATTAACAATTTCCGAGTTTGGTCAAGATATCTTGAAAAACAAAATGTTTTTCATAAAACAACTTAATTTTCGACTCTCATTCCTATGGCAGCTATATGATATAGTCTCGGTTCTTTATAGAATTTTGCATATATGAGGAAATTAGTAAAAACTAATAATGCCGAGTTTGGTCAAGATATCAGGAAAAACAAAATTTTTTCATAGCACAAATTAACTTTTCTATGGCGCTATATATAGTGGTCCGATCTTAATAAGACTTGCATATATATGAGGAGTATAGTAAAACTAATAAATGGCGAGTTTGGTTAAGATATCTTGAAAAACAAAATGTTTTTTCTTACAACAACTTAACTTTCGACCGATCGTTCCGATGGCAGCTATTGATATAGTGGTCCGATCTTAATAGGATTTTGCATATATGAAGAGTAGAGTAAAACTAATAAATGCCGAGTTTGGTCAAGATATCTTGAAAAACAAAAAGGCTTGTAATCAAAAGCCTAGTTTCTGACCGAGGTTCCTATTGCAGATATATGATACAGTGTCGGATCTTAACAGAGGTCAGCGACACCAGCTCCACATGCTGATATAGCACTGAGCCGAATGTTCTTACGAGCTAACAGGGGTCAGCAAAATGCAACATAACACCAGCCGCAGATGCTGACATAGCTCTGGCCGGATGTTCTTGCATGACGGCAGCGCACGAGGCGCAAGCTAAGCATTCTAGCGGCCGTTGTGAAAGCACACAATAGCTTAGGTATTTTTTATCAATCTTTTGTAAATTTAGTTTTTAATGCGGCTTTCACTGAGGCACATCGGCCCAGAGACTTCGCGCGTAAATTAACTCACTCACTACGGCGTATCGGCCTAGTGTTTTAAAATTTATTATTAATAAAGTAATATATAAAGTTAAATATAGATAATCCGCGAGGACTACTATTTAAATCTTTATTGGTGCCCAACTAGTGGTAGTTACGATTACCTACGCGATTGCAAAGAAAATAATTCTTACAAAGCGAACATTAGTCGCCGTCACACCGACAGTGCCGTGCAGTGAACATTACAAAAATAAAATAATAAAAATAACAAGCTAATCACTAATAATAATAATAGTGACAGTGAGTAACAAATGTAGTTGCGCAGTGAACACTACAACAAGAAGCAGTAAGCTGCAGTAACAGTGAATTAGCGATCATAATCTCGTGATTCACAAAGGTGCGCTCAAGCGCAGTGCGATTTACATATATTTTTACACCGAAGCCGCTGGAGCTCTTCGGCAGCGGAGACTGCGGCGAAGGGAGCGACTACGAATAACAAGTGCGTGACTGCGGCGTTGGACCCGCAAACGTGGCTGGCCGGGAAGCAGACCTGGGGACCGAGGTCCTCATTAGAGGGAGGGTGGTCCACAAGAAACCTAGAACTTCATATTGCGATATTTTGACAACGTCAGAGCCGAATGCGATGGAGAAACCCACACACTGCAGAGTTGCACCGCTTCACCTGGAGCCACATTTTGTCGTCTGTCATTAGAGAGTTCAAGTGCCAAAGAGCTCCATGCAGGTGGCACGGCCACTGCGAGATCCAGCCGAGCAACCTGGAATAATCACCCATGTAGATGACGGAATCATCATCCTCAACGGTGGGTCCGCAAAGATTCAGCTGGACACGGCACTGAGATCCAGAGTCTCGGGTATTGCCAACTCTCCCTTGCTGAACATCACTGCCAGCCAAGATGTCCTCAGCCTCCCTTACCTTCATCGTTTGAGTGAACGTAATTTGGAGGTGATACAGCAATTCAAGAAAGACGCCGGAACTGATCAAGCTTATCGTGTGGCATTCATCATTGGAGCCATAAGCTGTGCATTAATCTGCGAAGCAGTTACGAGAAGTCGTCGTCGGGATTGGGTCGGCCGAGGACGGCCTTATACTTGAAGGGGAGTAGTTAACAGAGGTCAGCGACACCAGCTCCACATGCTGATATAGCACTGAGCCGAATGTTCTTACGAGCTAACAGGGGTCAGCAAAATGCAACATAACACCAGCCGCAGATGCTGACATAGCTCTGGGCCGGATGTTCTTGCACGACGGCAGCGCACGAGGCGCAAGCTAAGCATTCTAGCGGCCGTTGTGAAAGCACACAATAGCTTAGGTATTTTTTATCAATCTTTTGTAAATTTAGTTTTAATGCGGCTTTCACTGAGGCACATCGGCCCAGAGACTTCGCGCGTAAATTAACTCACTCACTACGGCGTATCGGCCTAGTGTTTTAAAATTAATTATTAATAAAGTTAATATATAAAGTTAATATAGATAATCCGCGAGGACTATCATTTAAATCTTAATTTATATATGAGGAGTAGAGTAAAACTATTAAATGACGAATTTGGTCAAGATATCAGGAAAAAAAAATGTTTTTTCTTACAACTTAATTTTCGACCGATCGTACATATGGCAACTATATGATATAATGGCCCGATCTTTATAGGATTTGCATAATATGAGAAGTAAAGTAAAACGAATAAATGCCGAGTTTGGTCAAATATCTTGAAAAAACAAAATGTTCTTTCATACAACAACTTAATTTTCGACCGATCGTTCCTACGGCAGATCTAAATAGTATTTTGCACATATATGAGGAGTAAAGTAAAACTAATAAATGCCGAGTTTGGTCAAGATATCTTGATAAACAAAATGTTTATCATACAAAAACTTAATTTTCGACCGCTCGTTTCTATGGCAACTATATGATATAGTGGTCTAGTGGGATGAGGAGTATAGTAAACTAATAAATGCCGAGCTTGGTCAATATATCTTGAAAAACAAAATGTTTTCTTCATACAATGACTTAATTTTCGACCGATCGTTCCTATGGCAGCTATATGATATAATGGTCCGATCTTAATAGGATTTTGCATATATATGGGAAAATAGTAAAACTAATAAATGAAGAGTTTGGTCAAGATGTCTTGATAAACAAAATGTTTATCATACAAAAACTTAATTTTCGACCGCTCGTTTCTATGGCAACTATATGAAATAGTGGTCTAGTGCTGGAGATGAGGAGTATAGTAAAACTAATAAATGCCGAGCTTGGTCAATATATCTTGAAAAACAAAATGTTTTCTTCATACAATGACTTAATTTTCGACCGATCGTTCCCACGGCAGCTATATGATATAGTAGTTCGATCTTAATAGTATTTTGCACATATATGACGAGTAAAGTAAAACTAATAAATGCCGAGTTTGCTCAAGATGTCTTGATAAACAAATTGTTTATCATACAAAAACCTAATTTTCGACCGCTCGTTTCTATGGCAACTATATGAATAGTGGTCTAGTGCGGATATGAGGAGCTTAGTAAAACTAACAAGTGCCGCGTTTGGTCAAGATATCTTGATAAACAAAATGTTTTTCATACAAAAACTTAATTTTCGACCGATCGTTCCCATGGCAGCTATATGATATAGTGGTTCGATCTGAATAGTATTTTGCATATATATGAGGAGTATAGTAAAACTAATAAAGTGCAGTTTGGTCAAGATATCTTGAAAAAAATGTTTTTTCATACAACAACTTAATTTTCGACCGATAGTTCCAATGGCAGCTATATGACATACTGGTCCGATTTTAAAAGGATTTTGCATATATATCAGAAATAGAGTAAAACTAATAAATGCCGAGTTTGGTTAAGATATCTTGTTAAACAAAATGTTTTTCATACAAAAACTTAATTTTCGACCGATCGTTCCCATGGCAGCTATATGATATAGTGGTTCGATCTGAATAGTATTTTGCATATATGAGGAGGATAGTGAAACTAATAAATGTGCAGTTTGGTCAAGATATCTTGAAAAACAAAATGTTTTTCATACAAAAACTTAATTTTCGAACAATCGTTCCCATGGCAGCTATATGATATAGTGGTTCGATCTTAAAAGTATTTTGCATATATTGAGGAGTATAGTAAAACTAATAAATAACGAGTTTGGTCAAGATATCTTGAAAAACAAAATGTTTTTTCACACAAAAACTTAATTTTCGACCGATCGTTCCTATGGTAGCTATATGATAAGTGGTCCGATCTTAATAGGACTTTGCCTTTATATGGTGAGTATAGTAAAACTAATATGCTGAGTTTGGTCAAGATATGTTGAAAAAAAATGTTTTTCATACAAAAACTTAATTTTTAACCGATCGTTCCTATGGCAGCTATATGATATAGTGTTCCGATCTTAATATTTTGCACATATGAGAAGCATAGCAAAATTAACAATTTCCGAGTTTGGTCAAGATATCTTGAAAAACAAAATGTTTTTTTCATAAAACAACTTAATTTTCGACTCTCATTCCTATGGCAGCTATATGATATAGTCTCGGTTCTTTATAGAATTTTGCATATATATGAGGAAATTAGTAAAACTAATAAATGCCGAGTTTGGTCAAGATATCAGGAAAAACAAAATATTTTTTCATAGCACAAATTAACTTTTCTATGGCAGCTATATGATATAGTGGTCCGATCTTAATAAGACTTTGCATATATGAGGAGTATAGTAAAACTAATAATGGCGAGTTGGTTAAGATATCTTGAAAAACAAAATGTTTTTTTCTTACAACAACTTAACTTTCGACCGATCGTTCCGATGGCAGCTATTTGATATAGTGGTCCGATCTTAATAGGATTTTGCATATATGAAGAGTAGAGTAAAACTAATAAATGCCGAGTTTGGTCAAGATATCTTGAAAAACAAAAAAGGGCTTGTAATCAAAAGCCTAGTTTTCTGACCGATGGTTCCTATTGCAGATATATGATACAGTGGTCGGATCTTAACAGAGGTCAGCGACACCAGCTCCACATGCTGATATAGCACTGAGCCGAATGTTCTTACGAGCTAACAGGGGTCAGCAAAATGCAACATAACACCAGCCGCAGATGCTGACATAGCTCTGGGCCGGATTTTGCATGACGGCAGCGCACGAGGCGCAAGCTAAGCATTCTAGCGGCCGTTGTGAAAGCACACAATAGCTTAGGTATTTTTTATCAATCTTTTGTAAATTTAGTTTTTAATGCGGCTTTCACTGAGGCACATCGGCCCAGAGACTTCGCGCGTAAATTAACTCACTCACGGCGTATCGGCCTAGTGTTTTAAAATTTATTATTAATAAAGTTAATATATAAAGTTAAATATAGATAATCCGCGAGGACTACTATTTAAATCTTTATTGGTGCCCAACTAGTGGTAGTTACGATTACCTACGCGATTGCAAAGAAAATAATTCTTACAAAGCGAACATTAGTCGCCGTCACACCGACAGTGCCGTGCAGTGAACATTACAAAAATAAAATAATAAAATAACAAGCTAATCACTAATAATAATAATAGTGACAGTGAGTTAACAAATGTAGTTGCGCAGTGAACACTACAACAAGAAGCAGTAAGCTGCAGTAACAGTGAATTAGCGATCATAATCTCGTGATTCACAAAGGTGCGCTCAAGCGCAGTGCGATTTACATATATTTTTACACCGAAGCCGCTGGAGCTCTTCGGGCAGCGGAGACTGCGGCGAAGGGAGCGACTACGAAACAAGTGCGTGACTGCGGCGTTGGACCCGCAAACGTGGCTGGCCGTGGAAGCAGACCTGGGGACCGAGGTCCTCATTAGAGGGAGGGTGGTCCACAAGGACAACCTAAGAACTTCATATTGCGATATTTTGACAACGTCAGAGCCGAATGCGATGGAGAAACCCACACTGCAGAGTTGCACCGCTTCACCTGGAGCCACATTTTGTCGTCTGTCATTAGAGAGTTCAAGTGCCAAAGAGCTCCATGCAGGTGGCTCGGCACACTGCGAGATCCAGCCGAGCAACCTGGAAATAATCACCCATGTAGATGACGGAATCATCATCCTCAACGGGGGTCCGCAAAGATTCAGCTGGACAACGGCACTGAGATCCAGAGTCTCGGGTATGCCAACTCTCCCTTGCTGAACATCACTGCCAGCCAAGATGTCCTCAGCCTCCCTTACCTTCATCGTTTGAGTGAACGTAATTTGGAGGTGATACAGCAATTCAAGAAAGACGCCGGAACTGATCAAGCTTATCGTGTGGCATTCATCATTGGAGCCATAAGCTGTGCATTAATCTGCGAAGCAGTTACGAGAAGTCGTCGTCGGGATTGGGTCGGCGAGGACGGCCTTATACTTGAAGGGGAGTAGTTAACAGAGGTCAGCGACACCAGCTCCACATGCTGATATAGCACTGAGCCGAATGTTCTTACGAGCTAACAGGGGTCAGCAAAATGCAACATAACACCAGCCGCAGATGCTGACATAGCTCTGGGCCGGATGTTCTTGCACGACGGCAGCGCACGAGGCGCAAGCTAAGCATTCTAGCGGCCGTTGTGAAAGCACACAATAGCTTAGGTATTTTTATCAATCTTTTGTAAATTTAGTTTTTAATGCGGCTTTCACTGAGGCACATCGGCCCAGAGACTTCGCGCGTAAATTAACTCACTCACTACGGCGTATCGGCCTAGTGTTTTAAAATTAATTATTAATAAAGTTAATATATAAAGTTAAATATAGATAATCCGCGAGGACTATCATTAAATCTTAATTTATATATGAGGAGTAGAGTAAAACTATTAAATGACGAATTTGGTCAAGATATCAGGAAAAAAAAATGTTTTTTCTTACAACTTAATTTTCGACCGATCGTACATATGGCAACTATATGATATAATGGCCCGATCTTTATAGGATTTTGCATATATATGAGAAGTAAAGTAAAACGAATAAATGCCGAGTTTGGTCATATATCTTGAAAACAAAATGTTCTTTCATACAACTTAATTTTCGACCGATCGTTCCTACGGCAGATCTAAATAGTTTTGCACATATATGAGGAGTAAAGTAAAACTAATAAATGCCGAGTTTGGTCAAGATATCTTGATAAACAAAATGTTTATCATACAAAAACTTAATTTTCGACCGCTCGTTTCTATGGCAACTATATGATATAGTGGTCTAGTGCTGGAGATGAGGAGTATAGTAAAACTAATAAATGCCGAGCTTGGTCAATATATCTTGAAAAACAAAATGTTTTCTTCATACAATGACTTAATTTTCGACCGATCGTTCCTATGGCAGCTATATGATATAATGGTCCGATCTTAATAGGATTTTGCATATATATGGGGAAATAGTAAAACTAATAAATGAAGAGTTTGGTCAAGATGTCTTGATAAACAAAATGTTATCATACAAAAACTTAATTTTCGACCGCTCGTTTCTATGGCAACTATATGAAATAGTGGTCTAGTGCTGGAGATGAGGAGTATAGTAAAACTAATAAATGCCGAGCTTGGTCAATATATCTTGAAAAACAAAATGTTTTCTTCATACAATGACTTAATTTTCGACCGATCGTTCCTACGGCAGCTATATGATATAGTAGTTCGATCTTAATAGTATTTTGCACATATATGACGAGTAAAGTAAAACTAATAAATGCCGAGTTTGCTCAAGATGTCTTGATAAACAAATTGTTTATCATACAAAAACCTAATTTTCGACCGCTCGTTCTATGGCAACTATATGAAATAGTGGTCTAGTGCTGGATATGAGGAGCTTAGTAAAACTAACAAGTGCCGCGTTTGGTCAAGATATCTTGATAAACAAAATGTTTTTCATACAAAAACTTAATTTTCGACCGATCGTTCCCATGGCAGCTATATGATATAGTGGTTCGATCTGAATAGTATTTTGCATATATATGAGGAGTATAGTAAAACTAATAAATGTGCAGTTTGGTCAAGATATCTTGAAAAAAATGTTTTTTCATACAACAACTTAATTTTCGACCGATAGTTCCAATGGCAGCTATATGACATACTGGTCCGATTTTAAAAGGATTTTGCATATATATCAGAAATAGAGTAAAACTAATAAATGCCGAGTTTGGTTAAGATATCTTGTTAAACAAAATGTTTTTCATACAAAAACTTAATTTTCGACCGATCGTTCCCATGGCAGCTATATGATAGGTTCGATCTGAATAGTATTTTGCATATATATGAGGAGGATAGTGAAACTATAAATGTGCAGTTTGGTCAAGATATCTTGAAAAACAAAATGTTTTTCATACAAAACTTAATTTTCGAACAATCGTTCCCATGGCAGCTATATGATATAGTGGTTCGATCTTAAAAGTATTTTGCATATATATGAGGAGTATAGTAAAACTAATAAATAACGAGTTTGGTCAAGATATCTTGAAAAACAAAATGTTTTTCACACAAAAACTTAATTTTCGACCGATCGTTCCTATGGTAGCTATATGATAAGTGGTCCGATTAATAGGACTTTGCCTTTATATGGTGAGTATAGTAAAACTAATATATGCTGAGTTTGGTCAAGATATGTTGAAAATAAAATGTTTTTCATACAAAAACTTAATTTTTAACCGATCGTTCCTATGGCAGCTATGATATAGTGTTCCGATCTTAATATTATTTTGCACATATATGAGAAGCATAGCAAAATTAACAATTTCCGAGTTTGGTCAAGATATCTTGAAAAACAAAATGTTTTTTCATAAAACAACTTAATTTTCGACTCTCATTCCTATGGCAGCTATGATATAGTCTCGGTTCTTTATAGAATTTTGCATATATAGAGGAAATTAGTAAAACTAATAAATGCCGAGTTTGGTCAAGATATCAGGAAAAACAAAATATTTTTTCATAGCACAAATTAACTTTTCTATGGCAGCTATATGATATAGTGGTCCGATCTTAATAAGACTTTGCATATATATGAGGAGTATAGTAAAACTAATAAATGGCGAGTTGGTTAAGATATCTTGAAAAACAAATTTTTTTCTTACAACAACTTAACTTTCGACCGATCGTTCCGATGGCAGCTATTTGATATAGTGGTCCGATCTTAATAGGATTTTGCATATATATGAAGAGTAGAGTAAAACTAATAAATGCCGAGTTTGGTCAAGATATCTTGAAAAACAAAAAAGGGCTTGTAATCAAAAGCCTAGTTTTCTGACCGATGGTTCCTATTGCAGATATATGATACAGTGGTCGGATCTTAACAGAGGTCAGCGACACCAGCTCCACATGCTGATATAGCACTGAGCCGAATGTTCTTACGAGCTAACAGGGGTCAGCAAAATGCAACATAACACCAGCCGCAGATGCTGACATAGCTCTGGGCCGGATGTTCTTGCATGACGGCAGCGCACGAGGCGCAAGCTAAGCATTCTAGCGGCCGTTGTGAAAGCACACAATAGCTTAGGTATTTTTATCAATCTTTTGTAAATTTAGTTTTAATGCGGCACTGAGGCACATCGGCCCAGAGACTTCGCGCGTAAATTAACTCACTCACTACGGCGTATCGGTAGTGTTTTAAAATTATTATTAATAAAGTTAATATAAAGTTAAATATAGATAATCCGCGAGGACTACTATTTAAATCTTTATGGTGCCCAACTAGTGGTAGTTACGATTACCTACGCGATTGCAAAGAAAATAATTCTTACAAAGCGAACATTAAGTCGCGGTCACACCGACAGTGCCGTGCAGTGAACATTACAAAAATAAAATAATAAAAATAACAAGCTAATCACTAATAATAATAGTGACAGTGAGTTAACAAATGTAGTTGCGCAGTGAACACTACAACAAGAAGCAGTAAGCTGCAGTAACAGTGAATTAGCGATCATAATCTCGTGATTCACAAAGGTGCGCTCAAGCGCAGTGCGATTTACATATATTTTTACACCGAAGCCGCTGGAGCTCTTCGGGCAGCGGAGACTGCGGCGAAGGGAGCGACTACGAATAACAAGTGGCGTGACTGCGGCGTTGGACCCGCAAACGTGGCTGGCCGTGGAAGCAGACCTGGGGACCGAGGTCCTCATTAGAGGGAGGGTGGTCCACAAGGACAACCTAAGAACTTCATATTGCGATATTTTGACAAACGTCAGAGCCGAATGCGATGGAGAAACCCACACACTGCAGAGTTGCACCGCTTCACCTGGAGCCACATTTTGTCGTCTGTCATTAGAGAGTTCAAGTGCCAAAGAGCTCCCATGCAGGTGGCACGGCACACTGCGAGATCCAGCCGAGCAACCTGGAATAATCACCCATGTAGATGACGGAATCATCATCCTCAACGGTGGGTCCGCAAAGATTCAGCTGGACAACGGCACTGAGATCCAGAGTCTCGGGTATTGCCAACTCTCCCTTGCTGAACATCACTGCCAGCCAAGATGTCCTCAGCCTCCCTTACCTTCATCGTTTGAGTGAACGTAATTTGGAGGTGATACAGCAATTCAAGAAAGACGCCGGAACTGATCAAGCTTATCGTGTGGCATTCATCATTGGAGCCATAAGCTGTGCATTAATCTGCGAAGCAGTTACGAGAAGTCGTCGCCGGGATTTGGGTCGGCCGAGGACGGCCTACTTGAAGGGGGAGTAGTTAACAGAGGTCAGCGACACCAGCTCCACATGCTGATATAGCACTGAGCCGAATGTTCTTACGAGCTAACAGGGGTCAGCAAAATGCAACATAACACCAGCCGCGCTGACATAGCTCTGGGCCGGATGTTCTTGCACGACGGCAGCGCACGAGGCGCAAGCTAAGCATTCTAGCGGCCGTTGTGAAAGCACAATAGCTTAGGTATTTTTTATCAATCTTTTGTAAATTAGTTTTTAATGCGGCTTTCACTGAGGCACATCGGCCCAGAGACTTCGCGCGTAAATTAACTCACTCACTACGGCGTATCGGCCTAGTGTTTTAAAATTAATTATTAATAAAGTTAATATATAAAGTTAAATATAGATAATCCGCGAGGACTATCATTTAAATCTTAATTTATATGAGGAGTAGAGTAAAACTATTAAATGACGAATTTGGTCAAGATATCAGGAAAAAAAATGTTTTTTCTTACAACTTAATTTTCGACCGATCGTACATATGACAACTATATGATATAATGGCCCGATCTTTATAGGATTTTGCATATATGAGAAGTAAAGTAAAACGAATAAATGCCGAGTTTGGTCATATATCTTGAAAAACAAAATGTTCTTTCATACAACAACTTAATTTTCGACCGATCGTTCCTACGGCAGATCTAAATAGTATTTTGCACATATATGAGGAGTAAAGTAAAACTAATAAATGCCGAGTTTGGTCAAGATATCTTGATAAACAAAATGTTTATCATACAAAAACTTAATTTTCGACCGCTCGTTTCTATGGCAACTATATGATATAGTGGTCTAGTGCTGGAGATGAGGAGTATAGTAAAACTAATAAATGCCGAGCTTGGTCAATATATCTTGAAAAAAACAAATGTTTTCTTCATACAATGACTTAATTTCGACCGATCGTTCCTATGGCAGCTATATGATATAATGGTCCGATCTTAATAGGATTTGCATATATATGGGGAAAATAGTAAAACTAATAAATGAAGAGTTTGGTCAAGATGTCTTGATAAACAAAATGTTTATCATACAAAAACTTAATTTTCGACCGCTCGTTTCTATGGCAACTATATGAAATAGTGGTCTAGTGCTGGAGATGAGGAGTATAGTAAAACTAATAAATGCCGAGCTTGGTCAATATATCTTGAAAAACAAAATGTTTTCTTCATACAATGACTTAATTTCGACCGATCGTTCCTACGGCAGCTATATGATATAGTAGTTCGATCTTAATAGTATTTTGCACATATATGACGAGTAAAGTAAAACTAATAAATGCCGAGTTTGCTCAAGATGTCTTGATAAACAAATTGTTTATCATACAAAAACCTAATTTTCGACCGCTCGTTTCTATGGCAACTATATGAAATAGTGGTCTAGTGCTGGATATGAGGAGCTTAGTAAAACTAACAAGTGCCGCGTTTGGTCAAGATATCTTGATAAACAAAATGTTTTTCATACAAAAACTTAATTTTCGACCGATCGTTCCCATGGCAGCTATATGATATAGTGGTTCGATCTGAATAGTATTTTGCATATATATGAGGAGTATAGTAAAACTAATAAATGTGCAGTTTGGTCAAGATATCTTGAAAAAAAATGTTTTTTCATACAACAACTTAATTTTCGACCGATAGTTCCAATGGCAGCTATATGACATACTGGTCCGATTTTAAAGGATTTTGCATATATCAGAAATAGAGTAAAACTAATAAATGCCGAGTTTGGTTAAGATATCTTGTTAAACAAAATGTTTTTCATACAAAAACTTAATTTTCGACCGATCGTTCCCATGGCAGCTATATGATATAGTGGTTCGATCTGAATAGTATTTTGCATATATGAGGAGGATAGTGAAACTAATAAATGTGCAGTTTGGTTAAGAATCTTGAAAAACAAAATGTTTTTCATACAAAAACTTAATTTTCGAACAATCGTTCCCATGGCGCTATATGATATAGTGGTTCGATCTTAAAAGTATTTTGCATATATGAGGAGTATAGTAAACTAATAAATAACGAGTTTGGTCAAGATATCTTGAAAACAAAATGTTTTTTCACACAAAAACTTAATTTTCGACCGATCGTTGCTATGGTAGCTATATGATAAGTGGTCCGATCTTAATAGGACTTTGCCTTTATATGGTGAGTATAGTAAAACTAATATATGCTGAGTTTGGTCAAGATATGTTGAAAAATAAAATGTTTTTCATACAAAAACTTAATTTTAACCGATCGTTCCTATGGCAGCTATATGATATAGTGTTCCGATCTTAATATTATTTTGCACATATATGAGAAGCATAGCAAAATTAACAATTTCCGAGTTTGGTCAAGATATCTTGAAAAACAAAATGTTTTTTCATAAAACAACTTAATTTTCGACTCTCATTCCTATGGCAGCTATATGATATAGTCTCGGTTCTTTATAGAATTTTGCATATATGAGGAAATTAGTAAAACTAATAAATGCCGAGTTTGGTCAAGATATCAGGAAAAACAAAATTTTTTCATAGCACAAATTAACTTTTCTATGGCAGCTATATGATATAGTGGTCCGATCTTAATAAGACTTTGCATATATATGAGGAGTATAGTAAAACTAATAATGGCGAGTTTGGTTAAGATATCTTGAAAAACAAAATGTTTTCTTACAACAACTTAACTTTCGACCGATCGTTCCGATGGCAGCTATTTGATATAGTGGTCCGATCTTAATAGGATTTTGCATATATATGAAGAGTAGAGTAAAACTAATAAATGCCGAGTTTGGTCAAGATATCTTGAAAAACAAAAAAGGGCTTGTAATCAAAAGCCTAGTTTTGACCGATGGTTCCTATTGCAGATATATGATACAGTGGTCGGATCTTAACAGAGGTCAGCGACACCAGCTCCACATGCTGATATAGCACTGAGCCGAATGTTCTTACGAGCTAACAGGGGTCAGCAAAATGCAACATAACACCAGCCGCAGATGCTGACATAGCTCTGGGCCGGATGTTCTTGCATGACGGCAGCGCACGAGGCGCAAGCTAAGCATTCTAGCGGCCGTTGTGAAAGCACACAATAGCTTAGGTATTTTTTATCAATCTTTTGTAAATTTAGTTTTTAATGCGGCTTTCACTGAGGCACATCGGCCCAGAGACTTCGCGCGTAAATTAACTCACTCACTACGGCGTATCGGCCTAGTGTTTTAAAAATTATTAATAAAGTTAATATATAAAGTTAAATATAGATAATCCGCGAGGACTACTATTTAAATCTTTATTGGTGCCCAACTAGTGGTAGTTACGATTACCTACGCGATTGCAAAGAAAATAATTCTTACAAAGCGAACATTAAGTCGCGGTCACACCGACAGTGCCGTGCAGTGAACATTACAAAAATAAAATAATAAAAATAACAAGCTAATCACTAATAATAATAGTGACAGTGAGTTAACAAATGTAGTTGCGCAGTGAACACTACAACAAGAAGCAGTAAGCTGCAGTAACAGTGAATTAGCGATCATAATCTCGTGATTCACAAAAGTGCGCTCAAGCGCAGTGCGATTACATATATTTTTACACCGAAGCCGCTGGAGCTCTTCGGGCAGCGGAGACTGCGGCGAAGGGAGCGACTACGAATAACAAGTGCGTGACTGCGGCGTTGGACCCGCAAACGTGGCTGGCCGTGGAAGCAGACCTGGGGACCGAGGTCCTCATTAGAGGGAGGGTGGTCCACAAGGACAACCTAAGAACTTCATATTGCGATATTTTGACAACGTCAGAGCCGAATGCGATGGAGAAACCCACACACTGCAGAGTTGCACCGCTTCACCTGGAGCCACATTTTGTCGTCTGTCATTAGAGAGTTCAAGTGCCAAAGAGCTCCATGCAGGTGGCACGGCACACTGCGAGATCCAGCCGAGCAACCTGGAAATAATCACCCATGTAGATGACGGAAATCATCCTCAACGGTGGGTCCGCAAAGATTCAGCTGGACAACGGCACTGAGATCCAGAGTCTCGGGTATTGCCAACTCTCCCTTGCTGAACATCACTGCCAGCCAAGATGTCCTCAGCCTCCCTTACCTTCATCGTTTGAGTGAACGTAATTTGGAGGTGATACAGCAATTCAAGAAAGACGCCGGAACTGATCAAGCTTATCGTGTGGCATTCATCATTGGAGCCATAAGCTGTGCATTAATCTGCGAAGCAGTTACGAGAAGTCGTCGCCGGGATTGGGTCGGCCGAGGACGGCCTTATACTTGAAGGGGGAGTAGTTAACAGAGGTCAGCGACACCAGCTCCACATGCTGATATAGCACTGAGCCGAATGTTCTTACGAGCTAACAGGGGTCAGCAAAATGCAACATAACACCAGCCGCAGATGCTGACATAGCTCTGGGCCGGATGTTCTTGCACGACGGCAGCGCACGAGGCGCAAGCTAAGCATTCTAGCGGCCGTTGTGAAAGCACACAATAGCTTAGGTATTTTTTATCAATCTTTGTAAATTTAGTTTTTAATGCGGCTTTCACTGAGGCACATCGGCCCAGAGACTTCGCGCGTAAATTAACTCATCACTACGGCGTATCGGCCTAGTGTTTTAAAATTAATTATTAATAAAGTTAATATATAAAGTTAAATATAGATAATCCGCGAGGACTATCATTTAAATCTTAATTTATATATGAGGAGTAGAGTAAAACTAATAAATGACGAATTGGTCAAGATATCAGGAAAAAAAAATGTTTTTTCTTACAACTTAATTTCGACCGATCGTACATATGGCAACTAATGATATAATGGCCCGATCTTTATAGGATTTTGCATATATATGAGAAGTAAAGTAAAACGAATAAATGCCGAGTTTGGTCAATATATCTTGAAAAACAAAATGTTCTTTCATACAACAACTTAATTTTCGACCGATCGTTCCTACGGCAGATCTAAATAGTATTTTGCACATATATGAGGAGTAAAGTAAAACTAATAAATGCCGAGTTTGGTCAAGATATCTTGATAAACAAAATGTTTATCATACAAAAACTTAATTTTCGACCGCTCGTTTCTATGGCAACTATATGATATAGTGGTCTAGTGCTGGATATGAGGAGTATAGTTAAACTAGCTTGGTCAATATATCTTGAAAAACAAATGTTTTCCTCATACAATGACTTAATTTTCGACCGATCGTTCCTATGGCAGCTATATGATATAATGGTCCGATCTTAATAGGATTTTGAATATATATGAATGCCAAGTTTGGTCAAGATATCTTGAAAAAATGTTTTTTAGTTAATTAGATAGTTCCAATGGCAGCTATATGATATACTGGTCCGATTGTAAAAGGTTTGCATATATATCAGAAATAGAGTAAAACTAATAAATGCCGAGATGGTCAAGATATCTTGTTAAACAAAATGTTTTTTACACAAAAACCTAATTTTCGACCGATCGTTCCCATGGCAGCTACATGATATAGTGGTTCGATATGAATAGTATTTTGCATATATATGAGGAGTATAGTGAAACTAATAAATGTGCAGTTTGGTCAAGATATCTTGAAAAACATAATGTTTTTCATACAAAAACTTAATTTTCGAACGATCGTTCCATGGCAGCTATATGATATAGTGGTTCGATCTTTAAAGTATTTTGCATATACGTGCGTAGTATAGTAAAACTATTAAATGTCCAGTTTGGTGAAGATGTTTTGAAAAACAAAATGTTTTTTCACACAAAAACTTAATTTTCGACCGATCGTTCCTATGGTAGCTATAAGATATAGTGGTCCGATCTTAATAGTATTTTGCATATGTGAGGAGTATAGTAAAACTAGTAAATGCCGAGTTTGGTCAAGATATCTTGAAAAACAAAATGTTTTTTCTTACAACAACTTAACTTTCGACCGATCGTTCCGATGGCAGCTATATGATATAGTGGTCCGATCTTAACAGTATTTTGCATATATGAGGAGTAGAGTAAACTAATAAATGCCGAGTTTGGTCAAGATATCTTGCTAAACAAAATGTTTTTCATACAAAAGCTTAATTTTCGTCCGATCGTTCCCCAGCCAGCTATATGATGTAGTAGTTCGATCTTAATAGTATTTTGCACATATATGAGGAGTTAAGTAAAACTAGTAAATGCCGAGTTTGGTCAAGATATCTTGATAAACAAAATGTTTATCATACAAAAACTTAATTTTCGACCGATCGTTCCTATGGCAGCTATATGATATAATGGTCCGATCTTAATAGGATTTTGCATATATGGGGAAAATAGTAAAACTAATAAATGAAGAGTTTCGTCAAGATATCCTGAAAAACATAATATATTTTCATACAACAACTTAATTTTCGGCCAATCGTTCCAATGGCAGATATATGATATACTGGTCCGATTTTAAAAGATTTTGCATATATATGAGAAGAAGAGTAAAACTAATAAATGCCGAGTTTGGTCAAGATATTTTGTTAAACAAAATGTTTTTCATACAAGAACTAATTTTCGACCGATCGTTCCTACGGCAGCTATATGATAAAGTAGTCGATCTTAATGGTATTTTGCACATAGATGAGGAGTAAAGTAAAACTAATAAATGCCGGTTTGGTCAAGATATCTGATAAACAAAATGTTTATCATACAAAAACTTAATTTTCGACCGCTCGTTTCTATGGCAACTATATGATATAGTGGTCTAGTGCTGGCTATGAGGAGTATAGTTAAACTAGCTTGGTCAATATATCTTGAAAAACAAAATGTTTTCTTCATACATTGACTTAATTTTCGACCGATCGTTCCTATGGCAGCTATATGATATAATGGTCCGATCTTAATAGGATTTTGAATATATATGAGGAGCTTAGTAAAACTAACAAATGTCGAGTTTGGTCAAGATATCTTGTAAACAAAAGTTTTTCATAAAACAACTTAATTTTCGACCGATAGTTCCAATGGCAGCTATATGATATACTGCTCCGATTTTAAAAGGATTTTGCATGTATATGAAAAGTAGAGTAAAAAATAAATGCCGAGTTTGGTCAAGATATCTTGTTAAACAAAATGTTTTTCATACAAAAACTTAATTTTCGACCGATCGTTCCTACGGCAGCTATATGATAAAGTAGTTCGATCTTAATGGTATTTTGCACATAGATGAGGAGTAAAGTAAAACTAATAAATGCCGAGTTTGGTCAAGATATCTTGATAAACAAAATGTTTATCATACAAAAACTTAATTTTCGACCGCTCGTTTCTATGGCAACTATATGATATAGTGGTCTAGTGCTGGATATGAGGAGTATAGTTAAACTAGCTTGGTCAATATATCTTGAAAAACAAAATGTTTTCTTCATACATTGACTTAATTTTCGACCGATCGTTCCTATGGCAGCTATATGATATAATGGTCCGATCTTAATAGAATTTTGAATATATATGAGGAGCTTAGTAAAACTAACAAATGTCGAGTTTGGTCAAGATATCTTGTAAAACAAAATGTTTTCATAAAACAACTTAATTTTCGACCGATCGTTCCCATGGCAGCTATATGATAGTGGTTCGATCTGAATAGTATTTTATATATGAGGGTATAGTGAAACTAATAAATGCTGAGTTTGGTCAAGATATGTTGAAAAATAAAATGTTTTTCATACAAAAACTTAATTTTCGACCGATCGTTCCTATGGCAGCTATATGATATAGTGGTTCGATCTTAATAGTATTTTGCATATATGTGAGGAGTGTAGTAAAAATAATAAATGTGCAGTTTGGTCAAGATATCTTAAAAAAACAAAATGTTTTTCACACAAAAACTTAATTTTCGACCGATCGTTCCTATGGCAACTATATGATATAGTAGTCCGATCTCAATATGATTTTGCATATATCTGAGGAGCTTAGTATAACTAATAAATGCCGAGTTTGGTCAAGATATCTTGATAAACAAAAGCTTTTTTATACAAAAACTTAATTTTCGACCGATCGTTCCTATGGCGGCTATATGAGTAGTGGTCCTATCTTAATAGGATTTTGCATATATATGAGAGGTAAAGTAAAACTAATAAAATGCCGAGTTTGGTCAAGATATCTTGCTAAACAAAATGTTTTTCATACAAAAACTTAATTTTCGACCGATCGTTCCTATGGCAGCTATATGATATAGTGGTTCGATCTTAATAGGATTTTGCATATATATGAGAAGTAGAGTAAAACTAATAAATGCCGAGTTTGGCCAAGATATATTGTTAAACAAAATGTTTTTCATACAAAAACTTAATTTTCGACCGATTGTTCCCATGGCAGCTATATGATATAGAGGTTCGATCTGAATAGTATTTTGCATATATATGAGAAGTAAAGTAAAACTAACCAACGCCGAGTTTGGTAAAGATATCTTTTTCATACAAAACTTAATTTTCGAACGATCGTTCCTATGGCAGCTATATGATATAGTGGATCGAGCTTAAAAGTATTTTGCATATATATGAGGAGTATAGTACACTATTAAATGTCGAGTTTGGTTAATATATCTTTAAAGGCAAAATGTTCCTTCATACAACAACTTAATTTCGACCGAGCGTTCCTATGGCAGCTATATGATAAAGTGTTCCGATCTTAATATTATTTTGCATATATATGAAAAGCATAGTAAAAGTAACAAATGCCGAGTTTGGTCAAGATATCTTGAAAAACAAAAGGTTTTTCATACAAAAACTTAATTTTAACCGATCGTTCCTATGGCAGCTATATAATATAGTGTTTCGATCTTAATATTATTTTGCATATATATGAGAAGCATAGTAAAATTAACAAATTCCGAGTTTCGTCAAGATATCTTGAAAAACAAAATGTTTTTTCATAAAACAACTTAATTTTCGATCGATCGTTCCTATGGCAGCTATATGATATAGTCTCGGATCTTTATAGAATTTTGTATATATTTGGGGAAAATAGTAAAACTAATAAATGCCGAGTTTGGTCAAGATATCTTGATAAACAAAAGCTTTTTTATACAAAAACTTAATTTCGACCGATCGTTCCTATGGCGGCTATATGATGTAGTGGTCCTATCTTAATAGGATTTTGCATATATATGAGAGGTAAAGTAAAACTAATAAATGCCGAGTTTGGTCAAGATATCTTGCTAAACAAAATGTTTTTCATACAAAAACTTAATTTTCGACCGATCGTTCCTATGGCAGCTATATGATATAGTGTTTCGATCTTAATATTATTTTGCATATATTGAGAAGCATAGTAAAATTAACAAATGCCGAGTTTAGTCAAGATATCTTGAAAAACAAAATATTTTTCATAGCACAAATTAACTTTTGACCGATCGTTTCTATGGCAGCTATATGATATAGTGGTCCGATCTTAAGAAGACTTTGCATATGTATGAGGAGTATAGTAAAACTAATAAATGGCGAGTTTGGTCAAGATATCTTGAAAAACAAAATGTTTTTTCTTACAACAACTTAACTTTCGACCGATCGTTCCGGTGGCAGCTATTTGATATAGTGGTCCGATCTTAATAGGATTTTGCATATATATGAGGAGTAGAGTAAAACTAATAAATGCCAAGTTTGGTCAAGATATCTTTAAAACAAAAAAGGGCTTATAATCAAAAGCCTAGTTTTCGACCGATGGTTCCTATTTCAGATATATGATACAGTGGTCGGATCTTAATAGGATTTTGCTATATATGAGGAGTAGAGAAAACTATTAAATGACGAATTTGGTCAAGATATCAGGAAAAAAAATGTTTTTTCATACATCTTAATTTTCGACCGATCGTACATATGGCAGCTATGATATAATGGTCCGATCTTAATAGGATTTTGCATATATATGAGGAGTAAAGTGAAACTAATAAATGGCGAGTTTGTTCAATATATCTTGAGAAACAAAATTTTCTATATGATATAGTAGTTCGATCTTAATAGTATTTTGCACATATATGAGGAGTAAAGTAAACTAATAAATGCCGAGTTTGGTCAAGATATCTTGATAAACAAAATGTTTATCATACAAAAACTTAATTTTCGACCGCTCGTTTCTATGGCAACTATATGATATAGTGGTCTAGTGCTGGATATGAGTATAGTTAAACTAGCTTGGTCAATATATCTTGAAAAACAAAATGTTTCTTCATACATTGACTTAATTTTCGACCGATCGTTCCTATGGCAGCTATATGATATAATGGTCCGATCTTAATAGGATTTTGAATATATATGAGGAGCTTAGTAAAACTAACAAATGTCGAGTTTGGTCAAGATATCTTGTAAAACAAAATGTTTTTCATAAAACAACTTAATTTTCGACCGATAGTTCCAATGGCAGCTATATGATATACTGCTCCGATTTTAAAAGGATTTTGCATGTATATGAAAAAGTAGAGTAAAACTAATAAATGCCGAGTTTGGTCAAGATATCTTGTTAAACAAAATGTTTTTCATACAAAAACTTAATTTTCGACCGATCGTTCCCATGGCAGCTATATGATATAGTGGTTCGATCTGAATAGTATTTGCATATATATGAGGGTAAAGTGAAACTAATAAATCTGCAGTTTGGTTAAGATATCTTGAAAAACAAAATGTTTTTCATACAAAAATTTAATTTTCGAACGATCGTTCCTATGGCAGCTATATGATATAGTGGTTCGATCTTAAAAGTATTTTGCATATACGTGAGAGTATAGTAAAACTAATAATTGTCCAGTTTGATCAAGATATCTTAAAAAACAAAATGTTTTTCACACAAAAACTTAATTTTCGAACGATCGTTCCTATGGTAGCTATATGATATAGTGGTCCGATCTTGATAGGACTTTGCCTTTATATGGTGAGTATGGTAAAACTAATAAATGCTGAGTTTGGTCAAGATATGTTGAAAAATAAAATGTTTTCATACAAAAACTTAATTTTCGACCGATCGTTCCTATGGCAGCTATATGATATAGTGGTTCGATCTTAATAGTATTTTGCATATATGTGAGGAGTGTAGTAAAACTAATAAATGTGCAGTTTGGTCAAGATATCTTAAAAAACAAAATGTTTTTCACACAAAAACTTAATTTTCGACCGATCGTTCCTATGGCAACTATATGATATAGTGGTCCGATCTCAATATGATTTGCATATATATAAGGAGCTTAGTATAACTAATAAATGCCGAGTTTGGTCAAGATATCTTGATAAACAAAGCTTTTTTATACAAAAACTTAATTTTCGACCGATCGTTCCTATGGCGGCTATATGATGTAGTGGTCCTATCTTAATAGGATTTTGCATATATGAGAGGTAAAGTAAAACTAATAAATGCCGAGTTTGGTCAAGATATCTTGCTAAACAAAATGTTTTTCATACAAAACTTAATTTTCGTCCGATCGTTCCTATGGCAGCTATATGATATAGTGGTTCGATCTTAATAGGATTTTGCATATATATGAGCAGTAAAGTAAAACTAATAAATGCCGAGTTTGGTCAAGATATCTTGATAAACAAAATGTTTTTCATACAAAAACTTAATTTCGACCGATCGTTCCAACGGCAGCTATATGATATTGTAGTTCGATCTTAATAGTATTTTGCACATATATGAGGAGTAAAGTAAAACTAATAAATGCCGAGTTTGGTCAAGATGTCTTGATAGACAAAACATTTATCATACAAAAACTTAATTTTCGACCGCTCGTTTCTATGGCAACTATATGATATAGTGGTCTAGTGCTGGATATGAGGAGTATAGTAAACCTAATAAATGCCGAGCTTGGTCAATATATCTTGAAAAACAAAATGTTTTCTTCATACAATGACTTAATTTTCAACCGATCGTTCCTATGGCAGCTATATGATATAATGGTCCGATCTTAATAGGATTTTGATATATATGAGGAGCTTAGTAAAACTAACAAATGTCGAGTTTGGTCAAGATATCTTGTAAAACAAAATGTTTTTCATACAAAAACTTAATTTTCGACCGATCGTTCCCATGGCAGCTATATGATATAGTGGTTCGATCTGAATAGTATTTTGCATATATATGAGGGTATAGTGAAACTAATAAATCTGCAGTTTGGTTAAGATATCTTGAAAAACAAAATGTTTTTCATACAAAAATTTAATTTTCGAACGATCGTTCCTATGGCAGCTATATGATATAGTGGTTCGATCTTAAAAGTATTTTGCATATACGTGAGGAGTATAGTAAAACTAATAATTGTCCAGTTTGATCAAGATATCTTAAAAACAAAATGTTTTTCACACAAAAACTTAATTTTCGACCGATCGTTCCAATGGTAGCTATATGATATAGTGGTCCGATCTTGATAGGACTTTGCCTTTATATGGTGAGTATGGTAAAACTAATAAATGCTGAGTTTGGTCAAGATATGTTGAAAATAAATGTTTTTCATACAAAAACTTAATTTTCGACCGATCGTTCCTATGGCAGCTATATGATATAGTGGTTCGATCTTAATAGTATTTTGCATATATGTGAGGAGTGTAGTAAAACTAATAAATGTGCAGTTTGGTCAAGATATCTTGATAAACAAAAGCTTTTTTATACAAAAACTTAATTTTCGACCGATCGTTCCTATGGCGGCTATATGATGTAGTGGTCCTATCTTAATAGGATTTATCATATATATGAGAGGTAAAGTAAAACTAATAAATGCCGAGTTTGGTCAAGATATCTTGCTAAACAAATGTTTTTCATACAAAAACTTAATTTTCGTCCGATCGTTCCTATGGCAGCTATATGATATAGTGGCTCGATCTTAATAGGATTTTGCATATATATGAGAAGTAGAGTAAAACTAATAAATGCCGAGTTTGGCCAAGATATATTGTTTAACAAAATGTTTTTCATACAAAAACTTAATTTTCGACCGATCGTTCCCATGGCAGCTATATGATATAGTGGTTCGATCTGAATAGTATTTTGCATATATATGAGAAGTAAAGTAAAACTAACCAACGCCGAGTTTGGTAAAGATATCTTTTTCATACAAAAACTTATTTTCGAACGATCGTTCCTATGGCAGCTATATGATATAGTGGATCGAGCTTAAAAGTATTTGCATATATATGAGGAGTATAGTACAACTATTAAATGTCGAGTTTGGTTAATATATCTTTAAAGGCAAAATGTTCCTTCATACAACAACTTAATTTTCGACCGAGCGTTCCTATGGCAGCTATATGATAAAGTGTTCCGATCTTAATATTATTTTGCATATATATGAAAAGCATAGTAAAAGTAACAAATGCCGAGTTGGTCAAGATATCTTGAAAAACAAAAGGTTTTTCATACAAAAACTTAATTTTAACCGATCGTTCCTATGGCAGCTATATAATATAGTGTTTCGATCTTAATATTATTTTGCATATATATGAGAAGCATAGTAAAATTAACAAATTCCGAGTTTCGTCAAGATATCTTGAAAAACAAAATGTTTTTCATAAAACAACTTAATTTTCGATCGATCGTTCCTATGGCAGCTATATGATATAGTCTCGGATCTTTATAGAATTTTGTATATATTTGGGGAAAATAGTAAAACTAATAAATGCCGAGTTTAGTCAAGATATCTTGAAAAACAAAATATTTTTTCATAGCACAAATTAACTTTTGACCGATCGTTTCTATGGCAGCTATATGATATAGTGGTCCGATCTTAAGAAGACTTTGCATATGTATGAGGAGTATAGTAAAACTAATAAATGGCGAGTTTGGTCAAGATATCTTGAAAAACAAAATGTTTTTTCTTACAACAACTTAACTTTCGACCGATCGTTCCGGTGGCAGCTATTGATATAGTGGTCCGATCTTCAATAGGATTTTGCATATATATGAGGAGTAGAGTAAACTAATAAATGCCAAGTTTGGTCAAGATATCTTTAAAACAAAAAAGGGCTTATAATCAAAAGCCTAGTTTTCGACCGATGGTTCCTATTTCAGATATATGATACAGTGGTCGGATCTTAATAGGATTTTGCATATATATGAGGAGTAGAGTAAAACTATTAAATGACGAATTTGGTCAAGATATCAGGAAAAAAAAATGTTTTTTCATACATCTTAATTTTCGACCGATCGTACATATGGCAGCTATATGATATAATGGTCCGATCTTAATAGGATTTTGCATATATGAGGAGTAAAGTGAAACTAATAAATGCCGAGTTTGTTCAATATATCTTGAGAAACAAATTTTCTATATGATATAGTAGTTCGATCTTAATAGTATTTTGCACATATATGAGGAGTAAAGTAAAACTAATAAATGCCGAGTTTGGTCAAGATATCTTGATAAACAAAATGTTATCATACAAAAACTTAATTTCGACCGCTCGTTTCTATGGCAACTATATGATATAGTGGTCTAGTGCTGGATATGAGGAGTATAGTAAAACTAATAAATGCCGAACTTGGTCAATATATCTTGAAAAAACAAATGTTTTCTTCATACAATGACTTAATTTTCGACCGATCGTTCCTATGGCAGCTATATGATATAATGGTCCGATCTTAATAGGATTTTGCATATATATGGGGAAAATAGTAAAACTAATAAATAAAGAGTTTGGTCAAGATACCCTGAAAAACATAATATTTTTCATTCAACAACTTAATTTTCGACCGATCGTTCCAATGGCAGCTATATGATATACTAGTCCGATTTTAAAAGGATTTTGCATATATATGAGAAGTAGAGTAAAACTAATAAATGCCGAGTTTGGTCAAGATATCTTGTTAAACAAAATTTTTTTCATACAAAAACTTAATTTTCGACCGATCGTTCCCATGGCAGCTATATGATATAGAGGTTCGATCTGAATAGTATTTGCTATATATGAGGAGTATAGTTAAACAAATAAATGTGCAGTTTGGTCAAGATATCTTTAAAAACAAAATGTTTTCATACAAAAACTTATTTTTCGACCGATCGTTCCTACGGCAGCTATATGATATTGTAGTTCGATCTTAATAGTATTTTGCACATATATGAGGAGTAAAGTAAAACTAATAAATGCCGAGTTTGGTCAAGATGTCTTGATAGACAAAACATTTATCATACAAAAACTTAATTTTCGACCGCTCGTTTCTATGGCAACTATATGATATAGTGGTCTAGTGCTGGATATGAGGAGTATAGTAAACCTAATAAATGCCGAGCTTGGTCAATATATCTTGAAAAAACAAAATGTTTTCTTCATACAATGACTTAATTTCAACCGATCGTTCCTATGGCAGCTATATGATATAATGGTCCGATCTTAATAGGATTTTGAATATATATGAGGAGCTTAGTAAAACTAACAAATGGCGAGTTTGGTCAAGATATCTTGAAAAACAAAATGTTTTTTCTTACAACAACTTAACTTTCGACCGATCGTCCGATGGCAGCTATATGATATAGTGGTCCGATCTTAACAGTATTTTGCATATATATGAGGAGTAGAGTAAAACTAATAAATGCCGAGTTTGGTCAAGATATCTTGCTAAACAAAATGTTTTTCATACAAAAACTTAATTTTCGTCCGATCATTCCCAAGCCAGCTATATGATGTAGTAGTTCGATCTTAATAGTATTTTGCACATATATGAGGAGTTAAGTAAAACTAGTAAATGCCGAGTTGGTCAAGATATCTTGATAAACAAAATGTTTATCATACAAAAACTTAATTTTCGACCGCTCGTTTCTATGGCAACTATATGATATAGTGGTCTAGTGCTGGATATGAGGAGTATAGTAAACCTAATAATGCCGAGCTTGGTCAATATATCTTGAAAACAAAATGTTTTCTTCATACAATGACTTAATTTTCAACCGATCGTTCCTATGGCAGCTATATGATATAATGGTCCGATCTTAATAGGATTTTGAATATATATGAGGAGCTTAGTAAAACTAACAAATGTCGAGTTTGGTCAAGATATCTTGTAAAACAAAATGTTTTTCTTAAAACAACTTAATTTTGACCGATAGTTCCAATGGCAGCTATATGATATACTGCTCCGATTTTAAAAGGATTTGCATGTATATGAAAAGTAGAGTAAAACTAATAAATGCCGAGTTTGGTCAAGATATCTTGTCAAACAAAATGTTTTTCATACAAAAACTTAATTTTCGACCGATCGTTCCCATGGCAGCTATATGATATAGTGGTTCGATCTGAATAGTATTTTGCATATATATGAGGGTATAGTGAAACTAATAAATCTGCAGTTTGGTTAAGATATCTTGAAAAACAAAATGTTTTTCATACAAAAATTTAATTTTCGAACGATCGTTCCTATGGCAGCTATATGATATAGTGGTTCGATCTTAAAAGTATTTTGCATATACGTGAGGAGTATAGCAACACTAATAATTGTCCAGTTTGATCAAGATATCTTAAAAAACAAATGTTTTTTCACACAAAAACTTAATTTTCGACCGATCGTTCCAATGGTAGCTATATGATATAGTGGTCCGATCTTGATAGGACTTTGCCTTTATATGGTGAGTATGGTAAAACTAATAAATGCTGAGTTTGGTCAAGATATGTTGAAAAATAAAATGTTTTTCATACAAAAACTTAATTTTCGACCGATCGTTCCTATGGCAGCTATATGATATAGTGGTTCGATCTTAATAGTATTTTGCATATATGTGAGGAGTGTAGTAAAACTAATAAATGTGCAGTTTGGTCAAGATATCTTGATAAACAAAAGCTTTTAATACAAAAACTTAATTTTCGACCGATCGTTCCTATGGCGGCTATATGATGTAGTGGTCCTATCTTAATAGGATTTATCATATATGAGAGGTAAAGTAAAACTAATAAATGCCGAGTTTGGTCAAGATATCTTGCTAAACAAAATGTTTTTCATACAAAAACTCATTTTCGTCCGATCGTTCCTATGGCAGCTATATGATATAGTGGTTCGATATTAATAGGATTTTGCATATATATGAGAAGTAGAGTAAAACTAATAATGCCGAGTTTGGCCAAGATATATTGTTAAACAAAATGTTTTCATACAAAAACTTAATTTTCGACCGATCGTTCCCATGGCAGCTATATGATATAGTGGTTCGATCAGAATAGTATTTTGCATATATATGAGAAGTAAAGTAAAACTAACCAACGCCGAGTTTGGTAAAGATATCTTTTTCATACAAAAACTTAATTTTCGAACGATCGTTCCTATGGCAGCTATATGATATAGTGGATCGAGCTTAAAAGTATTTTGCATATATATGAGGAGTATAGTACAACTATTAAATGTCGAGTTTGGTTAATATATCTTTAAAGGCAAAATGTTCCTTCATACAACAACTTAATTTTCGACCGAGCGTTCCTATGGCAGCTATATGATAAAGTGTTCCGATCTTAATATTATTTTGCATATATATGAAAAGCATAGTAAAAGTAACAAATGCCGAGTTTGGTCAGATATCTTGAAAAACAAAAGGTTTTTTCATACAAAAACTTAATTTTTAACCGATCGTTCCTATGGCAGCTATATAATATAGTGTTTCGATCTTAATATTATTTTGCATATATATGAGAAGCATAGTAAAATTAACAAATTCCGAGTTTCGTCAAGATATCTTGAAAAACAAAATGTTTTTTCATAAAACAACTTAATTTTCGATCGATCGTTCCTATGGCAGCTATATGATATAGTCTCGGATCTTTATAGAATTTTGTATATTTGGGGAAAATAGTAAAACTAATAAATGCCGAGTTTAGTCAAGATATCTTGAAAAAAAAAATATTTTTCAGAGCACAAATTAACTTTTGACCGATCGTTTCTATGGCAGCTATATGATATAGTGGTCCGATCTTAAGAAGACTTTGCATATGTATGAGGAGTATAGTAAAACTAATAAATGGCGAGTTTGGTCAAGATATCTTGAAAAACAAAATGTTTTTTTACAACAACTTAACTTTCGACCCATCGTTCCGGTGGCAGCTATTTGATATAGTGGTCCGATCTTAATAGGATTTTGCATATATATGAGGAGTAGAGTAAAACTAATAAATGCCAAGTTTGGTCAAGATATCTTTAAAAACAAAAAGGGCTTATAATCAAAGCCTAGTTTTCGACCGATGGTTCCTATTTCAGATATGATACAGTGGTCGGATCTTAATAGGATTTTGCATATATATGAGGAGTAGAGTAAAACTATTAAATGACGAATTTGGTCAAGATATCAGGAAAAAAAAATGTTTTTTCATACATCTTAATTTTCGACCGATCGTACATATGGCAGCTATATGATATAATGGTCCGATCTTAATAGGATTTTGCATATATATGAGGAGTAAAGTGAAACTAATAAATGCCGAGTTTGTTCAATATATCTTGAGAAACAAAATGTTCTATATGATATAGTAGTTCGATCTTAATAGTATTTTGCACATATATGAGGAGTAAAGTAAAACTAATAAATGCCGAGTTTGGTCAAGATATCTTGATAAACAAAATGTTAATCATACAAAAACTTAATTTTCGACTGCTCGTTTCTATGGCAACTATATGATATAGTGGTCTAGTGCTGGATATGAGGAGTATAGTAAAACTAATAAATGCCGAACTTGGTCAATATATCTTGAAAAAACAAAATGTTTTCTTCATACAATGACTTAATTTTCGACCGATCGTTCCTATGGCAGCTATATGATATAATGGTCCGATCTTATAGGATTTTGCATATATATGGGGAAAATAGTAAAACTAAATGAAGAGTTTGGTCAAGATATCCTGAAAAACATAATATTTTTTCATTCAACAACTTAATTTTCGACCGATCGTTCCAATGGCAGCTATATGATATACTAGTCCGATTTTAAAAGGATTTTGCATATATATGAGAAGTAGAGTAAAACTAATAAATGCCGAGTTTGGTCAAGATATCTTGTTAAACAAAATGTTTTTCATACAAAAACTTAATTTCGACCGATCGTTCCCATGGCAGCTATATGATATAGAGGTTCGATCTGAATAGTATTTTGCATATATATGAGGAGTATAGTAAAACTAATAAATGTGCAGTTTGGTCAAGATATCTTTAAAAACAAAATGTTTTTCATACAAAAACTTATTTTTCGACCGATCGTTCCTACGGCAGCTATATGATATTGTAGTTCGATCTTAATAGTATTTTGCACATATATGAGGAGTAAAGTAAAACTAATAAATGCCGAGTTTGGTCAAGATGTCTTGATAGACAAAACATTTATCATACAAAAACTTAATTTTCGTCCGATCGTTCCTATGGCAGCTATATGATATAGTGGTTCGATCTTAATAGGATTTTGCATATATATGAGAAGTAGAGTAAAACTAATAAATGCCGAGTTTGGCCAAGATATATTGTTAAACAAAATGTTTTTCATACAAAAACTTAATTTTCGACCGATCGTTCCCATGGCAGCTATATGATATAGTGGTTCGATCTGAATAGTATTTTGCATATATATGAGAAGTAAAGTAAAACTAACCAACGCCGAGTTTGGTAAAGATATCTTTTTCATACAAAACTTAATTTTCGAACGATCGTTCCTATGGCAGCTATATGATATAGTGGATCGAGCTTAAAAGTATTTTGCATATATATGAGGAGTATAGTACAACTATTAAATGTCGAGTTTGGTTAAGATATCTTTAAAGGCAAAATGTTCCTTCATACAACAACTTAATTTTCGACCGAGCGTTCCTATGGCAGCTATATGATAAAGTGTTCCGATCTTAATATTATTTTGCATATATATGAAAAGCATAGTAAAAGTAACAAATGCCGAGTTTGGTCAAGATATCTTGAAAAACAAAAGGTTTTTTCATACAAAAACTTAATTTTTAACCGATCGTTCCTATGGCAGCTATAATATAGTGTTTCGATCTTAATATTATTTTGCATATATATGAGAAGCATAGTAAAATTAACAAATTCCGAGTTTCGTCAAGATATCTTGAAAAACAAAATGTTTTTTCATAAAACAACTTAATTTCGATCGATCGTTCCTATGGCAGCTATATGATATAGTCTCGGATCTTTATAGAATTTTGTATATATTTGGGGAAAATAGTAAAACTAATAAATGCCGAGTTAGTCAAGATATCTTGAAAAACAAAATATTTTTTCATAGCACAAATTAACTTTTGACCGATCGTTTCTATGGCAGCTATATGATATAGTGGTCCGATCTTAAGAAGACTTTGCATATGTATGAGGAGTATAGTAAAACTAATAAATGGCGAGTTTGGTCAAGATATCTTGAAAAACAAAATGTTTTTTCTTACAACAACTTAACTTTCGACCGATCGTTCCGGTGGCAGCTATTTGATATAGTGGTCCGATCTTAATAGGATTTTGCATATATATGAGGAGTAGAGTAAAACTAATAAATGCCAAGTTTGGTCAAGATATCTTTAAAAACAAAAAAGGGCTTATAATCAAAAGCCTAGTTTTCGACCGATGGTTCCTATTTCAGATATATGATACAGTGGTCGGATCTTAATAGGATTTTGCATATATATGAGGAGTAGAGTAAAACTATTAAATGACGAATTTGGTCAAGATATCAGGAAAAAAAAATGTTTTTTCATACATCTTAATTTTCGACCGATCGTACATATGGCAGCTATATGATATAATGGTCCGATCTTAATAGGATTTTGCATATATATGAGGAGTAAAGTGAAACTAATAAATGCCGAGTTTGTTCAATATATCTTGAGAAACAAAATGTTCTATATGATATAGTAGTTCGATCTTAATAGTATTTTGCACATATATGAGGAGTAAAGTAAAACTAATAAATGCCGAGTTTGGTCAAGATATCTTGATAACAAAATGTTTATCATACAAAAACTTAATTTTCGACTGCTCGTTTCTATGGCAACTATATGATATAGTGGTCTAGTGCTGGATATGAGGAGTATAGTAAAACTAATAAATGCCGAACTTGGTCAATATATCTTGAAAAACAAAATGTTTTCTTCATACAATGACTTAATTTTCGACCGATCGTTCCTATGGCAGCTATATGATATAATGGTCCGATCTTAATAGGATTTTGCATATATATGGGGAAAATA
The DNA here is from genome assembly GCA_030788265.1 of Drosophila americana. NCBI lineage: Eukaryota > Metazoa > Arthropoda > Insecta > Diptera > Drosophilidae > Drosophila > Drosophila americana. The sequence goes on along the minus strand of JAURSC010000272.1, from coordinate 13,878 downwards.
GTAAAACTAATAAATGAAGAGTTTGGTCAAGATATCCTGAAAAACATAATATTTTTTCATTCAACAACTTAATTTTCGACCGATCGTTCCATGGCAGCTATATGATATACTAGTCCGATTTTAAAAGGATTTTGCATATATATGAGAAGTAGAGTAAAACTAATAAATGCCGAACTTGGTCAATATATCTTGAAAAACAAAATGTTTTCTTCATACAATGACTTAATTTTCGACCGATCGTTCCTATGGCAGCTATGATATAGTGGTTCGATCTTAAAAGTATTTTGCATATACGTGAGGAGTATAGTAAAACTATTAAATGTCCAGTTTAGTCAAGATATCTTGAAAAACAAAATGTTTTTTCACACAAAAACTTAATTTTCGACCGATCGTTCCTATGGTAGCTATATATAGTGGTCCGATCTTAATAGGACTTTGCCTTATATGATGAGTATAGTAAAATTAATAAATGCTGAGTTTATTCAAGATATTTGAAAAATAAAATGTTTTTCATACAAAAACATAATTTTCGACCGATCGTTTCAATGGCAGCTATATGATATAGTGGTTCGATCTTAAAAGTATTTTGCATATACGTGAGGAGTACAGTAAAACTAATAAATGTGCAGTTTGGTCAAGATATCTTGAAAAACATAATGTTTTTCACAGAAAAACTTAATTTTCGACCGATCGTTCCTATGGCACCTATATGATATAGTGGTCCGATCTTAATATGATTTTGCATATATATGAGGAGCTTAGTATAACTAATAAATGCCGAGTTTGGTCAAAATATCTTGATAACAAAAGGTTTTTTATACAAAAACTTAATTTTCGACCGATCGTTCCTATGGCAGCTATATGATATAGTGGTCCGATCTTAATAGGATTTTGCAGATATATGAGAGGTAAAGTAAAATTATAAATGCCGAGTTTGGTCAAGATATCTGCTAAACAAAATGTTTTTCATACAAAAACTTAATTTTCGTCCGATTGTTCCTATGGCAGCTATATGATGTAGGGCTTCGATCTGAATAGTATTTTGCATATATATGAGGAGTATAGTAAAACTAATAAATGCCGAGTTTGGTCAAGATATCTTGTTAAAAAAAATGTTTTTCATACAAAAACTAATTTTCGACCGATCGTTCCTATGGCACCTATATGATATGAGGAGTAAAGTACTACTAATAAATGTCGAGTTTGGTAAAGATATCTTGCGAAACAAAATGTTTTTTATACAAAAACTTAGTTTTCGACCGGTCGTTCCTATGGCAGCTATATTATATAGTGGTTCGATCTTAATAGTATTTTGCATATATATGAGAAGTATAGTAAAACTAATAAATGCCGAGTTTGGTCAAGATATCTGTATTATCAAAATGTTTTTCATACAAAAACTTAATTTTCGACCGATCGTTCCTATGGCAGCTATATGATATAGTGGATCGAGCTTAAAAGTATTTTTCATATATATGAGGAGTATAGTAAAACTAATAAATGCCGAGTTTGGTAAAGATATCTTTATTATCAAAATGTTTTTCATACAAAAACTTAATTTTCGACCGATCGTTCCTATGGCAGCTATATGATATAGTGGTTCGATCTTATAGTATTTTGCATATATATGAGAAGTATAGTAAAACTAATAAATGCCGAGTTTGGTCAAGATATCTGTATTATCAAAATGTTTTCATACAAAAACTTAATTTTCGACCGATCGTTCCTATGGCAGCTATGATATAGTGGATCGAGCTTAAAGTATTTTTCATATATATGAGGAGTATAGTACAACTATTAAATGTCGAGGTTGGTCAAGATACCTTGAAAAGCAAAATGTTCCTTCATACAACAACTTAATTTTCGACCGATCGTTCCTATGGCAGCTATATGATCTTAAAAGTATTTTGCATATACGTGAGGAGTACAGTAAAACTAATAAATGTGCAGTTTGGTCAAGATATCTTGAAAAACAAAATGTTTTTCACAGAAAAGCTTAATTTTCGACCGATCGTTCCTATGGCACCTATATGATATAGTGGTCCGATCTTAATATGATTTTGCATATATATGAGGAGCTTAGTATAACTAATAAATGCCGAGTTTGGTCAAGATATCTTGATAAACAAAAGGTTTTTTATACAAAAACTTAATTTTCGACCGATCGTCCCTATGGCAGCTATATGATATAGTGGTCCGATCTTAATAGGATTTTGCAGATATATGAGAGGTGAAGTAAAATTATAAATGCCGAGTTTGGTCAAGATATCTTGCTAAACAAAATGTTTTTCATACAAAAATTTAATTTTCGTCCGATTGTAGGGGTTCGATCTGAATAGTATTTTGCATATATATGAGGAGTATAGTAAAACTAATAAATGCCGAGTTTGGTCAAGATATCTTGTTAAACAAAATGTTTTTCATACAACAACTTAATTTTCGACCGATCGTTCCTATGGCACCTATATGATATGAGGAGTAAAGTACTACTAATAAATGTCGAGTTTGGTCAAAATATCTTGCGAAACAAAATGTTTTTATACAAAACTTAGTTTTCGACCGATCGTTCCTATGGCAGCTATATGATATAGTGGTTCGATCTTAATAGTATTTTGCATATATATGAGAAGTAGAGTAAAACTAATAAATGCCGAGTTTGATAAAGATATCTTTATTATCAAAATGTTTTTCATACAAAAACTTAATTTCGACCGATCGTTCCTATGGCAGCTATATGATATAGTGGTTCGATCTTAATAGTATTTGCATATATATGAGAAGTATAGTAAAACTAATAAATGCCGAGTTTGGTCAAGATATCTGTATTATCAAAATGTTTTTCATACAAAAACTTAATTTTCGACCGATCGTTCCTATGGCAGCTATATGATATAGTGGATCAAGCTTAAAAGTATTTTGCATATATATGAGGAGTATAGTACAACTATTAAATGTCGAGGTTGGTCAAGATACCTTGAAAAGCAAAATGTTCCTTCATACAACAACTTAATTTTCGACCGATCGTTCCTATGGCAGCTATATGATATAGTGAACCGATCTTAATATTATTTTGCATATATATGAGAAGCATAGTAAAACTAATAAATGCCGAGATTGGTCAAGATATCATGAAAAACAAAATGTTTTTTATACAAAAACTTAGTTTTCGACCGATCGTTCCTATGGCAGCTATATGATATAGTGGTTCGATCTTAATAGTATTTTGCATATATATGAGAAGTATAGTAAAACTAATAAATGCCGAGTTTGGTCAAGATATCTTTATTATCAAATGCTTTCATACAAAAACTTAATTTTTAACCGATCGTTCCTATGGCAGCTATATGATATAGTGTTCCGATCTTAATAGGATTTTGAATATATATGAGGAGCTTAGTAAAACTAACATATGCCGAGTTTGGCCAAGATATCTTGAAAAAAAATGTTTTTTAGTTAGTTAGATAGTTCCAATGGCAGCTATTTGATATACTGGTCCGATTTTAAAAGGATTTTGCATATATCAGGAATAGAGTTAAACTAATAAATGCCGAGTTTGGTCAAGATATCTTGTTAAACAAAATGTTTTTTATACAAAAACTTAATTTTCGACCGATCGTTCCCATGGCAGCTATACGATATAGTGGTTCGATCTGAATAGTATTTTGCATATATATGAGGAGTATAGTGAAACTAATAAATGTGCAGTTTGGTCAAGATATCTTGAAAAACATAATGTTTTCACACAAAAACTGAATTTTCGAACGATCGTTCCCATGGCAGCTACATGATATAGTCGTTCGATCTTAAAAGTATTTTGCATATACGTGAGGAGTATAGTAAAACTATTAAATGTCCAGTTTAGTCAAGATATCTTGAAAAACAAAATGTTTTTTCACACAAAAACTTAATTTTCGACCGATCGTTCCTATGGTAGCTATATGATATAGTGGTCCGATCTTAATAGGACTTTGCCTTTATATGGTGTGTATAGTAAAACTGATAAATGCTGAGTTTGGTCAAGATATTTGAAAAATAAAATGTTTTTCATACAAAAACTTAATTTTCGACCGATCGTTCCTATGGCAGCTATATGATATAGTGGATCAAGCTTAAAAGTATTTTGCATATATATGAGGAGTATAGTACAACTATTAAATGTCGAGGTTGGTCAAGATACCTTGAAAAGCAAAATGTTCCTTCATACAACAACTTAATTTTCGACCGATCGTTCTTATGGCAGCTATATGATATAGTGAACCGATCTTAATATTATTTTGCATATATGAGAAGCATAGTAAAACTAATAAATGCCGAGCTTGGTCAAGATATCTTTATTATCAAAATGCTTTTCATACAAAAACTTAATTTTTAACCGATCGTTCCTATGGCAGCTATATGATATAGTGTTCCGATCTTAATATTATTTTGCATATATATGAAAAGCATAGTAAAAGTAACAAATGCCGAGTTTGGTCAAGATATCTTGAAAAACAAAATGTTTTTCATACAAAAACTTAATTTTAAACCGATCGTTCCTATGGCAGCTATATGATATAGTGTTCCGATCTTAATATTATTTTGCATATATATGAAAAGCATAATAAAAGTAACAAATGCCGAGTTTGGTCAAGATATCTTGAAAAACAAAATGTTTTTTCATACAAAAACTTAATTTTTAACCGATCGTTCCGATGGCAGCTATATGATATAGTGTTCCGATCTTAATATTATTTTGCATATATATGAGAAGCATAGTAAAATTAACAAATTCCGAGTTTGGTCAAGATATATTGAAAAACAAAATGTTTTTTCATAAAACAACTTAATTTTCGACCGATCGCTCCTATGGCAGCTATATGATATAGTGGTTCGATCTTAATAGTATTTTGCATATATATGAGAAGTATAGTAAAACTAATAAATGCCGAGTTTGGTCAAGATATCTGTATTATCAAAAGGTTTTTCATACATAAACTTAATTTTCGAGCGATCGTTCCTATGGCAGCTATATGATATAGTGGATCGAACTTAAAAGTATTTTACATATATATGAGGAGTATAGTACAACTATTAAATGTCGAGGTTGGTCAAGATACCTTGAAAAGCAAAATGTTCCTTCATACAACAACTTAATTTTCGACCGATCGTTCCTATGGCAGCTATATGATATAGTGAACGATCTTAATATTATTTTGCATATATATGAGAAGCATAGTAAAACTAATAAATGCCGAGCTTGGTCAAGATATCTTTATTATCAAAATGCTTTTCATACAAAAACTTAATTTTTAACCGATCGTTCCTATGGCAGCTATATGATATAGTGTTCCGATCTTAATAGGATTTTGAATATATATGAGGAGCTTAGTAAAACTAACAAATGCCGAGTTTGGCCAAGATATCTTGAAAAAAAATTTTTTTTAGTTAGTTAGATAGTTCCAATGGTCAAGATATCTTGTTAAACAAAATGTTTTTTATACAAAAACTTAATTTTCGACCGATCGTTCCCATGGCAGCTATACGATATAGTGGTTCGATCTGAATAGTATTTTGCATATATGAGGAGTATAGTGAAACTAATAAATGTGCAGTTTGGTCAAGATATCTTGAAAAACATAATGTTTTCACACAAAAACTGAATTTTCGAACGATCGTTCCCATGGCATCTACATGATATAGTGGTTCTATCTTAAAAGTATTTTGCATGTACGTGAGGAGTATAGTAAAACTATTAAATGTCCAGTTTAGTCAAGATATCTTGAAAAACAAAACATTTTCATACAAAACTTAATTTTCGACCGATCGTTTCTACGGTAGCTATATGATATAGTGGTCCGATCTTAATAGGACTTTGCCTTTATATGGTGAGTATAGTAAAACTAATAAATGCTGAGTTTGGTCAAGATATTTTGAAAAATAAAATGTTTTTCATACAAAAACTTAATTTTCGACCGATCGTTCCTATGGCGTCTACATGATATAGTGGTTCGATCTTAAAGTATTTTGCATGTACGTGAGGAGTATAGTAAAACTATTAAATGTCCAGTTTAGTCAAGATATCTTGAAAAACAAAACATTTTTCATACAAAAACTTAATTTTCGACCGATCGTTCCTATGGTAGCTATATGATATAGTGGTCCGATCTTAATAGGACTTTGCCTTTATATGGTGAGTATAGTAAAACTAATAAATGCTGAGTTTGGTCAAGATATCTTGAAAAACAAAACATTTTTCATACAAAAACTTAATTTTCAACCGATCGTTCCTATGGTAGCTATATGATATAGTGGTCCGATCTTAATAGGACTTTGCCTTTATATGGTGAGTATAGTAAAACTAATAAATGCTGAGTTTGGTCAAGATATCTTGAAAAACAAAATGTTTTTCACAGAAAAACTTAATTTTCGACCGATCGTTCCTATGGCACCTATATGATATAGTGGTCCGATCTTAATGATTTTGCAAATATATGAGGAGCTTAGTATAACTAATAAATGCCGAGTTTGGTCAAGATATCTTGATAAACAAAAGGTTTTTTATACAAAAACTTAATTTTTAACCGATCGTTCCTATGGCAGCTATATCATAAAGTGTTCCGATCTTAATATTATTTTGCTATATATGAAAAACATAATAAAAGTAACAAATGCCGAGTTTGGTCAAGATATCTTGAAAAATAAAATGTTTTTCATACAAAAAGTTAATTTTAAACCGATCGTTTTTATGGCAGCTATATGATATAGTGGTCCGATCTTAATAAGACTTTGCATATATGAGGAGTATAGTAAAACTAATAAATGGCGAGTTTTGTCAAGGTATCTTGAAAAACAAAATATTTTTTCTTACAACAACTTAACTTTCGACCGATCGTTCCGATGGCAGCTATATGATATAGTGGTCCGATCTTAATAGGATTTTGCATATATATGAGGAGTAGAGTAAAACTAATAAATGCCGCGTTTGGTCAAGATATCTTGAAAAACAAAAAAGGGCTTGTAATCAAAAGCCTAGTTTTCGACTGATGGTTCCTATTGCAGATATATGATACAGTGGTCGGTTCTTAATAGGATTTGCATATATATGAAGAGTAGAGTAAAACTAATAAATGACGAATTTGGTCAAGATATCAGGAAAAAAAATGTTTTTTTCATACAACATAATTTTCGACCGATCGTACATATGACAGCTATATGATATAATGGTCCGATCTTAATGTGATTTTGCATATATATGAGGAGGAAAGTAAAACTAATAAATGCGAGTTCGGTCAAAATATTTACAATGTGTATATATGTACATGTTAATTTTGCTTGATTATAGTCGGCGTTTGGCCAGGTCTATAGGATAACACTTTTTAAGCCTCCTTCTTCGCCTCCTTAGCAGGTTTCTTGCCAAGACGTTAGGGTGGTTGCGGAGCTTAAATAAGTGACTTGCTGTTTGTTGGTTAATAAGGTGTCCTACCATAGTAACCTTAAGGTCCTTTGCAATGTCTCGTGTTCGAATATACCATTCGGCTCCAGAGATTTTTTGCAAGATCTTGGCCTACATGATGCGAAGTTTGTTAAGGTGCGTCTTCGCGGCAATTCCGTATACCTGGAGTCCATATCGCCATGCAGGGGCAAGTATTACTTTATATATTTGGACTTTATTTCGGAGCGAGAGTTTGTTGTTTGGGTTTAGCAGCCAGCTCAGACGCCTGATTTTGCTTTTCAAGTTGTTGGTTACCTCGGTGACATGTTTTTTGAACGTAAGTCGTCTGTCTAGTGTTATCCCTAGGTATTTATGGCCACACACGTGCTCTAAGAGCTCGCCATGAAGAAAAAGTCCAGGGGAGGAGTCCTTGCGCAGGGTGTGAGTGACCGTAGCACATTTTTGGGGGTTCACAGAGATATTCCACCTGCAAGCCCAGTTTTCGAAGCGTTTCAGATACTCTTGCAGGATGTCTGTTGCTTCGTAGACGCAATTATTCTTGGCAAGGATTGCCGTGTCATCAGCAAACGTAGCCACCAGGAAATCCTGCCGACTGACGAGGGGTATTTCGCTTGCCTTGGGCATATCGTGCGTGAAGAGGCTGTAAAGAGTGGGACCAAAACGCTACCTTGTGGAACTCTCGCTCTTATGCGTTTGGTATGAGAGGCTATGCCATACTGTACCACTCTAAATGTCCTCTCGTTCAAGAAGCTCGCAATGATGTTAAAGAGCTGCGGATTCAATTTGCCCTTAATCTTGGAGAGAAGTCCTGCGTGCCACACCCGGGCAAAAGCTTGTTGGATGTCGAGGTATGCTGCCACCACATACTCCTTCCTGTTAAAGCCGTTCAAAATAAAATTTGTGACCCGATGGAGTTGCTCAGGGGTACCGTGTTTCAGTCTAAACCCAAACTGGAACTTCGGGATTAAGCGTTTTATTTCCGGAGTATCCAGGATCCTTCTAAGGATGCACCTTTCCAGTATCTTGCCAAAGGTAGGCAGGAGGCTGATGGGGCGATAAGAGTCCAGTTGATTAGGGGGTTTTCCGCTCTTGTGCAACATAATGATATGCGCCTTCTTCCAGGCTACTGGAAAATGACCTAGCCGAAGAGTTGCATTAATGGCTATGGCTAATGGCTTAATGGCTACGAGAAAAAGCACCGCCTTGTATGGCAATAGCTTAATTGTCTGGTTGTCCAACCGATCTTTCCCAGGAGATTTGTTGTTTTTTAGGCTCTTTATCTCCTGCTTTACTTCTTGGAAGGTGATTGGTGATAAAGGGAGTGCCGTTTGGAGCGGCGCCTCCAGGATTTGCGCGACTCGCTGTATCCTTCTATGCGATGCGGTCTCAAACGGGTTGAAACGCTCCTCCAGGTTACATGCGAAGGCTTCGGCTCTTTCCATTGGCGACCTGGCCTAGGTGCCATCGGGATGTCGAACGGGAAACTTTGGCGCAGGTTTCCGCTTGTATCGACTGGTAAGTTTCCACAGTGCGAATTTGAAGCTCTCGTCTGCCGTTGCTTCCTCCAGCATGGTGTCTGTGGCTTAAGATATCTTGATAAACAAAATGTTTATCATACAAAAACTTAATTTTCGACCGCTCGTTTCTATGGCAACTATATGATATAGTGGTCTAGTGCTGGATATGAGGAGTATAGTAAAACTAATAAATGCCGAGCTTGGTCAATATATCTTGAAAAACCAAATGTTTTCTTCATACAATGACTTAATTCCCGACCGATCGTTCCCATGGCAGCTATATGATATAGTGGTTCGATCTGAATAGTATTTTGCATATATATGATGAGTATAGTGAAACTAATAAATGTGCAGTTTGGTCAAGATATCTTGAAAAACAAAATGTTTTTTCACACAAAAACTTAGTTTTCGACCGATCGTTCCTATGGCACCTATATGATATATTGGTCCGATCTTAATATGATTTTGGATATATGAGGAGCTTAATATAACTAATAAATGCCGAGTTTAATCAAGATATCTTGATAAACAAAAGGTTTTTTATACAAAAACTTATTTTTCGACCGATCGTTCCTATGGCAGCTAATAGGATTTTGCATATATATGAGATGTAAAGTAAAACTAATAAATGCCGAGTTTGCTGTAGATATCTTGTTAAACAAAATGTTTTTCACACAATAAATTAATTTTCGAGCGATCGTTCCTATGGCAGCTATATGATATAGTGGTTCGATCTTAAAAGTATTTTGCATATACGTGAGGAGTAAAGTAAAACTAACAAATGCCGAGTTTGGTCAATATATCTTGAAAACAAATTGTTCTTTCATACAACAACTTAATTTTCGACCGATCGTTCCTATGGCAGCTATATGATATAGTGGTCCGATCTTAATAGGATTTTGGATATATATGACCAGCTTTGTAAAACTAATAAATGCCGACTTTGATCAAGATATCTTGATTAACTAAAGGTTTTTCATACAAAAACTTAATTTTCGACCGATCGTTTCTATGACAGCTATATGATATAGTGGTCCGATCTTAATATGATTTTGCATATATATGAGGAGCTTTGTAAAACTAATAAATGCCGACTTTGGTCAAGATAACTTGATAAGCTAAAGGTTTTTTCACACAAAAACTTAATTTTCGACCGATCGTTCCTATGGCACCTATTTGATATAGTGGTCCGATCTTAATATGATTTTGCATATATATGAGGAGTCTTGTAAAACTAATAAATGCCGACTTTGGTCAAGATATCTTGATAAACAAAAGGTTTTTCATACAAAAACTTAATTTTCGACCGGTCGTTCCTATGGCAGCTATATTTTATAGTGGTTCGATCTTAAAAGTATTTTGCATATATATGAGAAGTACAGTAAAACTAATTAATGCCAAGTTTGGTCAAGATATCTTGAAAAACAAAATGTTTTTTCATACAACAACTTAATCTTTGACCGATCGTTCCTTTGGCAGCTATATGATATAGTGGTTCGATCTTAATAGTGTTTTGCATATATGTGAGGAGTATAGTCAAACTAATAAATGTTCAAATTGGTCAAGATATATTGAAAAACATAACGTTTTTTTATACAACAACTTAATTTTCGACCGATCGTTCCTTTGGCAGCTATATGATATAGGGCTCCGATCTTAATAGGATTTTGCAGATATATAAGAAGTTAAGTTAAACTATTAAATGCCGAGTTTGGTCAAGATATCTTGATAAACAAAAGGTTTTTTCATACAAAAACTTAATTTTCGACCGATCGTTCCTATGGCAGCTATATGATATAGTGGTCCGATCTTAATATGATTTGCATATATATGAGGAGCTTTGTAAAACTAATAAATGCCGACTTTGGTCAAGATATCTTGATAAACAACAGGTTTTTTCATACAAAAACTTAATTTTCGACGGGTCGTTCCTATGGCAGCTATATGATATAGTGGTTCGATCTTAAAAATTTTGCATATGTATAGGAGTATAGTAAAACTAATAAATGTCGAGTTTGGTCGATATATTTTCAAAAACAAAATGTTCTTTCATACAACAACTTAATTTTCGACCGATCGTTCCTATGGCAGCTATATGATATAGTGGTCCGATCTTAATATGATTTTGCATATATATGAGGAGCTTTGTAAAACTAATAAATGCCGACTTTGGTCAAGATATCTTGATAAACAAAAGGTTTTTTCATACAAAAACTTAATTTCGACGGGTCGTTCCTATGGCAGCTATATGATATAGTGGTTCGATCTTAAAAATATTTTGCATATGTATGAGGAGTATAGTAAAACTAATAAATGTCGAGTTTGGTCGATATATTTTCAAAACAAAATGTTCTTTCATACAACAACTTAATTTCGACCGATCGTTCCTATGGCAGCTATATGATATAGTGGTTCGATCTTAATAGGATTTTGCATATATATGAGAAGTAGAGTAAAACTAATAAATGCCGAGTTTGGTCAAGATATATTGTTAAACAAAATGTTTTTCATACAAAAACTTAATTTTCGACCGATCGTTCCCATGGCAGCTATATGATGTAGTGGTTCAATCTTAATAGGATTTTGCATATATATGAGGAGTAAAGTAAAACTAACAAATGCCGAGTATGGTCAAGATATCTTGAAAAAAAAAATGTTTTTCCATAAAACAACTTAATTTTCGACCGATCGTTCCTATGGCAGCTATATGATATAGTGGCCCGATCTTAATAAGATCTTGGATATATATGAGGAGCTTTGTAAAACTTATAAATGCCGACCTTGATCAAGATATCTTGATTGACAAAAGGTTTTTTCATACAAAAACTTAATTTTCGACCGATCGTTCCTATGACAGCTATATGATATAGTGGTCCGATCTTAATATGATTTTGCATATATATGAGGAGTACAGTAAAACTAATAAATGCCGACTTTGGTCAAGATAACTTGATAAACAAAAGGTTTTTTCACACAAAAACTTAATTTTCGACCGATCGTTCCTATGGCACCTATATGATATAGTGGTCCGATCTTAATATGATTTTGCATATATATGAGGAGTTTTGTAAAATTAATAAATGCCGACTTTGGTCAAGATATCTTGATAAACAAAAGGTTTTTTCATACAAAAATTTAGTTTTCGACCGGTCGTTCCTATGGCAGCTATATGATATAGTGGTTCGATCTTACAAATATTTTGCATATATAGGAGGAGTATAGTAAAACTAATAAATGTCGAGTTTGGTCAATATATTTTAAAAAACAAAATGTTTTTCACACAAAAACTTAATTTTCGACCGATCGTTCCTATGGCACCTATACGATATAGTGGTCCGATCTTAATATGATTTTGGATATATATGAGGAGCTTTGTAAAACTAATAAATGCCGAGTTTGGTGTAGATATCTTGTTAAACAAAATGTTGTCATACAAAAACTTAATTTTCGACCGATCGTTCCTATGGCAGCTATATGAAATAGTGGTTCGATTTTAATAGTATTTTGCATATATATGAAAAGTATAGTAAAACTAATAAATGCCGAGTTTGGTAAAGATATCTTTATTATCAAAATGTTTTTCATACAATAACATAATTTTCGACCGATCGTTCCTATGGCGCTATATGATATAGTGGTTCGATCTTAATAGTATTTGCATATATGAGAAGTATAGTAAAAGTAATAAAAGCCGAGTTTGGTCAAGATATGCTTATTATCAAAATGTTTTTCATACAAACAAATCGTTCCTATGGCAGTTATATGATATAGTGGATCGATCTTAAAAGTATTTTGCACATATATGAGGAGTATAGTACAACTATTAAATGTCGAGTTTGGTCAATATATCTTGAAAAGCAAAATGTTCCTTCATACAACAACTTAATTTTCGACCGATCGTTCCTATGGCAGCTATATGAAATAGTGGTTCGATTTAATAGTATTTTGCATATATGAAAAGTATAGTAAAACTAATAAATGCCGAGTTTGGTAAAGATATCTTTATTATCAAAATGTTTTTCATACAATACATAATTTTCGACCGATCGTTCCTATGGCCGCTATATGATATAGTGGTTCGATCTTAATAGTATTTGCATATATATGAGAAGTATAGTAAAAGTAATAAAAGCCGAGTTTGGTCAAGATATGCTTATTATCAAAATGTTTTTCATACAAACAAATCGTTCCTATGGCAGTTATATGATATAGTGGATCGATCTTAAAAGTATTTTGCACATATATGAGGAGTATAGTACAACTATTAAATGTCGAGTTTGGTCATATATCTTGAAAAGCAAAATGTTCCTTCATACAAAAACTTAATTTTCGACCGGTCGTTCCTATGGCATCTATATGATAAAGTGGTTCGATCTTAAAAGTATTTTGCATATATATGAGGAGTATTGTTAAAATAATAAATGTCGAGTTTGGTCGATATATTTTAAAAAACAAAATTTCTTTCATACAACAACTTAATTTTCGACCGATCGTTCCTATGGCAGCTATATGATATAGTGGTCCGATCTTAATATGATTTTGCATATATATGAGGAGTTTTGTAAAATTAATAAATGCTGACTTTGGTCATGATATCTTGATAAACAAAAGGTTTTTTCATACAAAAATTTAGTTTTCGACCGGTCGTTCCTATGGCAGCTATATGATCTAGTGGTTCGATCTTAAAAGTATTTTGCATATATATGAGGAGTATAGTAAAACTAATAAATGTCGAGTTTGGTCAATATATTTTAAAAAACAAAATGTTTTTCACACAAAAACTTAATTTTCGACCGATCGTTCCTATGGCACCTATACGATATAGTGGTCCGATCTTAATATGATTTTGCATATATATGAGGAGCTTAGTATAACTTACAAATGCCGAGTTTGGTTAAGATATCTTGAAAAAAATGTTTTATCATACAA
>JAURSC010000271.1:0-128007 GCA_030788265.1 Drosophila americana | reverse complement strand
AAAGCCTACTTGGTCATTGTACCTTTTGTATGAATGAGTGTTTGTGTGTATTTCAACTCATTATTCCAACACGCCTCCTCAAATGATACATTGACTTTTTAATTATAATTGTAAATGTTACAATAACAGTTTCTAAAAACAAGTTGTGCCTTCTGGGAACAATATTAATGATCCACATTTGTCCAGAAATAGTTCTTTTCAAAAAACTAGTTCTAGGATTAAGGGAAACCCAGAAAAACCTTAATCGGATCATGGCTTAATAAAATTATATAAAATTAAAAAAAAAATTTTATTGAACAAAGTTTAGTTTGTGAGACCCAATTCATTTCTGAGAGTCGCAAATCTGGCTGCAGGCAACGGCTTTGTCATGATATCGGCCACTTGGTGCTCTGTGGAAAATTAAGAGTGATTATTTTTATTTTCATTTGTTCTCTTGAAAAATGATACTTTATGCCAATGTGTTTCGATCTCTTGTGGGCAAGTGGGATTATTGGCTATACTAATACAACCTTTATTATCTTCCTGTATTCTGATTGGCCCTTTTAATTCGAATTTTGTACTAGATATTAAAGATTTAAGCCATAGAACTTCTCTTACTGCTTCAAACAACGCCATATATTCTGCTTCAGTAGAAGAAGCAGCCACTGAGTTCTGTTTCATTATATTCCAACATATTAGGCACGTCCCAACCATTTTTAATATATACCCATCAGAATCAACATATCCGATTATAGTTTCTTTAAAATTAATTTCTTACGAATGTAAGTTTTAAATCAATAGTACCTTTTAGATACCTCAATACCTCTTTAAGGCATTGCCATAACTCTTGATTATTTTTAATTGTATATCAACTCAATATACTGATTGATGTACTTAAGTCGGGACGAGTACATAACATTATGTACTTTAAACAACCAATTACTTTCTAGATGGCGCATCAGATTGAACATCAGAGTTCAAGGCAATATAATTGAGCTTACTAGGAAGTGGCGTAGTAACTGAGTTACATTCCTCCATGTTAACTTCCTTAGAATATTACTAATGTATACTGACTGACTTAGATATATATGATCATCATGTCTTTTACTTTAATTCCTAGGAAATGTCTTATTTCACATAAGTCTGTCATCCTAAATCTACTCATTAAATATGACTTAAATTTACTCAATGAATCATAATTCTCAGTTGCAATCACTAAATCATCTACGTACAAAAGTACGTAAATATTTTTCGTTATCTCCCCTTTATCAAGAAGATAGATACAACGAGCTTTTTCAAACACTCAAACCAACATCGTGCTGCCTGCTCAATCCATAAATTGACTTATTTAGTTTGCAGACTTTATCACTGATGTGATAAACCTTCTGGAATACTCATATAGATTTCTTCTTTTAAAATACCATGTAGAAATGCAGTTTTCATCCATATGGTGTACCTTTAGCTTAAATTGGTTTGCAATTGATAAAATGAATCTAAAGCTAGATATTCTTGCAACTGGAGCAAATGTCTCATCGTAGTCTGTAAGATACTCTTGTGGGAATCCTCGAGCTACTAGTCTGGCTTTATATCTAATTGCATTGCCATTTTCATCATTTAATGGAAAAAATCCACCTGCAATCAACTATGTTTCTACCTTTGGTTGGTCTAGCAAAGTCCATGTCTTATTATACAAATGAGAATCTAATTCTTCTTTATGGCTTCTTCCCACTTTGTTCGGTCACTTCTATTCTTAATTTCAGCATATGTAACTGGAATACTATAAGTAAGCAAACTGTTTAACAATTATATTAAACCATGGCCTATCTTTCAACCTTTCACTTCTTCTGACTACAATTCCTCCTTATTTGATTTCATACAAGACACATCCCAACCATTTCAGTTGGACTGGCATTTTCACTTGATGTACAACTAGGCTGTTCTACTGATATTTCACTATCAGTTTTTCCTTCCGTACTCTCGGTCCGGAAATTTGACTCAATTTCATTCGAACTATGTTCGAAATTGATTGTTGATTATCCAGATCACTCTGGATATTTTCTACCCATATATAGGTAAAATCCTATTAAGATCGGACCATTAGCTATATCATATAGCTTCGATGGGAACGATCGGTGGAATAAAGGTTGTAAAAATTTTGTTCTTCAAGATATCTTGCCCAAACTAGGTATTTATTAGTCTTCTACTCCTCATATATAGGCAAAGTCCTATTAAGATCGCACCACTATATCATATAGCTGCCATAGGAAAGAACGGTTGAAATAAGGTGTTGAATGAAAAAAACATTTTGTGTTTCAAGATATCTTGACCAAACTCGGTATTTATTAGTTTACTCCCCATATATAGGCAAAATCCTATTAAGATCGGACCACTATATCATATAGCTGCCATAGGAACAATCGGTCGAAAATAAGTTGTTGTATGAAAAAACATTTTGTTTTTCAAGATATCTTGACCAAACTCGGCATTTATTAGTTTACTATACTCCTCATATATAGGCAAAATCTATTAATATCGGACCACTATATCATATAGCTACCATAGGAACGATCGGTCGAAAATTGTTATTGTATGAAAAATATTTTGTTTTACAGATATCTTGACCAAACTCGGCATTTATTAGTAGTAAAAGTATAGTAATACTCCTCATATATAAGCAAAATCCTATTAAGATCGGACCACTAGCTATATTATATAGCTTTCATGGGAACAATCGGTCGAATATAAAGTTGTATGAAAAAATTTTTGTTTTTCAAGATATCTTTCCCGAACTCGGTATTTATATCCTCACATATAGGCCAAATCCTATTAAGATCGAACCACTAATCATATAGCTGTCATAGGAACGATCGGTCGATAATTAAGTTGTATGCAAATAAATTTAGTTTTTCAAGATATCTTGAATAAACTCGGCATTTATTCGTTTTACTATATCCTCATATATAGGCAAAATCCTACTAAGAACACTATATCATATAGCTGCCATAGGAACGACCGGTCGAATATAAGTTGTATGAAAAAAATTAGTTTTTCAAGATATCTCGACCAAACTCGGCATTTATTAGTTTAACTATACTCTTCATATGTAGGCAAAATCCTATAAAGATCGGACCACTATATCATATAGCTGTCATGGGAACGATCGGTGGAATATATAGTTGTATAAAGAAAAATTTTGTTTTTCAAGATATCTTGCCCAACTCTGCATTTATTAGTTTAAATATACACCTCATATAGGCAAAATCCTATTAAATTCGGACCACTATATCATATAGCTGCCATAGGAACGAGAACGGTTGAAAATATAGTGTCGTAGGAAAAAACATTTTGTGTTTCAAGATATCTTGACAATACTCGGTATTTATTAGTCTTATACTGCCCATATATAGGCAAAAACCCTATTAATCGGACCACTATATCATATAGCTGCCATAGGAACAATCGGTCGAAAATAAGTTGTTGTATGAAAAAACATTTTGTTTTTCAAGATATCTTGACCAAACTCGGCATTTATTAGTTTTACTATACTCCTCATATACAGGCAAAAATCCTATTAAGACCATATATCAGATAGCTGCCATAGGAACGATCGGTCGAAAATTAAGTGTTGTATGAAAAAACATTTTTTTCAAGATATCTTGACCAAACTCGGCATTTATTAGTTTTACTATAATCCTCATATATAGGCAAAATCCTATTAATATCATATAGATGCCATAGGAACGATCGGGTCGAAAATTAAGTTATTGTGTGAAAACATTTTGTTTTTCAAGATATCTTGACCAAACTCGGCATTTATTAGTTTTACTATACTCCCATATATAGGCAAAATCCTATTGATATCGGACCACTATATCATATAGATGCCATAGGAACGATCGGTCGAAAATTATGTTATTGTATGAAAAAAATTTTGTTTTTCAAGATATTGACCAAACTCGGCATTTATTAGTTTTACTACACTCCTCATATAAGCAAAATCCTATTAAGTTCGCACCACTATATCATATAGCTACCATAGGAACGATCGGTCGAACATTAATTTGTTGTATGAAAAAAAATTTAGTTTTTCAAGATATCTTGACCAAACGACCGGTCGAATATAAACATTTTGTGTTTCAAGATATCTTGCCCAAGCTCTGCATTTATTAGTTTTAATATACACCTCATATATACGCAAAAATCCTATTAAGTTCGGACCACTATATCATATAGCGGCCATAGGAACGATCGGTCGAATTAAGTTGTTGTATGAAAAATATTGGTTTTTCAAGATATCTTGACCAAAACTCGGCATTTATTAGTTTAGTTACTCCTCATATATAGGCAAAATCCTATTAAAATCGGACCACTATATGGTATAGCTGCCATAGGAACGATCGGTCAAAATTTAGATGTACTAAAAACAATTTTTTTTCCAAGATATCG
The DNA here is from genome assembly GCA_030788265.1 of Drosophila americana. NCBI lineage: Eukaryota > Metazoa > Arthropoda > Insecta > Diptera > Drosophilidae > Drosophila > Drosophila americana. The sequence goes on along the minus strand of JAURSC010000271.1, from coordinate 123,582 downwards.
TGACCATTTCGGCATTTATTAGTTTTACTATTCTCCTCATATATAGGCAAAATCCCATTATGATCGTACCACTATGTCATATAGCTGCCATTGGAACGATCGGTCAAAAATTAAGTTGTATGAACAAACATTTTGTTTTTCAAGATATTTTGACCAAACTCGGCATTATTAGTTTTACTATACTCCATATATAGGCAAAATCCTATTAATATCGGACAACTATATCATATAGATGCCATAGGAACGATCGGTCGAAAATTAAGTGTTGTATGAAAAAACATTTTTTTTTCAAGATATCTTGAATAAACTCGGCATTTATTCGTTTTACTATACTCCTCATATATAGGCAAATCCTACTAAGAACACTATATCATATAGCTGCCATAGGAACGACCGGTCGAATATAAGTTGTATGAAAAAAAATTTAGTTTTTCAAGATATCTCGACCAAACTCGGCATTTATTAGTTAACTAAACTCTTCACATGTAGGAAAATCCTATAAAGATCGGACCACTATATCATATGGCTGCCATAGGAACGATCGGTCAAAAATAAGTTGCATTATAAAACATTTGTGTTTCAAGATAACATGACCAAACTCGAAATTTATTATCTTATTCTCCTCATATATAGACAAAATCCTATTAAGACCACTATATCATATAGCTGCCTTAGGAACGATCGGTCGAAAATAAGTTGTATGAAAAAAAATTTTGTTTTTCAAGATATCTTGACCAAACTCGGCATTATAAGTTTTACTATACTCCTCATATAGGGAAAATCCTATTAATATCGGAACACTATATCATATAGCTGCCATGGGAACGATCGGTCGCAAATTAAGTTGTATGAAAAAAAATGTTTTCAAGATGTCTCGACCAAAACGGCATTTATTAGTTAACTATACTCTTCATATGTAGGCAAAATCCTATAAAGATCGGACCACTATATCATATAGCTGTCATGGGAACGATCGGTGGAATATATAGTTGTATAAAGAAAAATTTTGTTTTCAAGATATCTGCCCAAACTCTGCATTTATTAGTTTAAATATACACCTCATATATAGGCAAAATCCTATTAATTCGGACCACTATATCATATAGCTGCCATAGGAACGAGAACGGTTGAAAATATAGTGTCGTAGGAAAAAAACATTTTGTGTTTCAAGATATCTTGACAATACTCGGTATTTATTAGTCTTATACTGCCCATATATAGGCAAAATCCTATTAAGATCGGACCACTATATCATATAGCTGCCATAGGAAGATCGGTGGAAAATAAGTTGTTGTATGAAAGAACATTTTGTTTTCAAGATATCTTGACCTAACTCGGCATTATAGTTTTACTATACTCCTCATATAGGCAAAATCCTATTGATATCGGACCACTATATCATATAGATGCCATAGGAACGATCGGTCGAAAATTATTTTATTGTATGAAAAAAATGTTGTTTTTCAAGATATCTTGACCAAACTCGGCATTATTAGTTTACTATACTCCTCATATATAAGCAAAATCCTATTAAGTTCGGACCACTATATCATAGCTACCATAGGAACGATCGGTCGAAAATTAATTTGTTGTATGAAAAAACATTTTGTTTATCAAGATGTCTTGACCAAACTCGGCATTTATTAGTTTTACTATACTCCTCATACAGGCAAAATCCTATTAAGACCAATATATCAGATAGCTGCCATAGGAACGATCGGTCGAAAATTAGTTATTGTGTGAAAAACATTTTGTTTTTCAAGATATCTTGACCAAACTCGGCAATATTAGTTTTACTATACTCCTCATATAGGCAAAATCCTATTGATATCGGACCACTATATCATATAGATGCCATAGGAACGATCGGTCGAAAATTATGTTATTGTATGAAAAAAATTTTGTTTTTCAAGATATCTTGACCAAACTCGGCATTTATTAGTTTTACACTCCTCATATATAAGCAAAATCCTATTAAGTTCGCACCACTATATCATATACTACCATAGGAACGATCGGTCGAACATTAATTTGTTGTATGAAAAAAAAATTAGTTTTTCAAGATATCTTGACCAAACGACCGGTCGAATAAACATTTTGTGTTTCAAGATATTGCCCACGCTCTGCATTTATTAGTTTTAATATACACCTCATATATACGCAAAATCCTATTAAGTTCGGACCACTATATCATATAGCGGCCATAGGAACGATCGGTCGAAAATTAAGTTGTTGTATGAAAAATATTTGGTTTTTCAAGATATCTTGACCAAACTCGGCATTTATTAGTTTTAGTATACTCCTCATATATAGGCAAAATCCTATTAAAATCGGACCACTATATGGTATAGCTGCCATAGGAACGATCGGTCAAAATTTAGATGTACTAAAAACAATTTTTTTTTCCAAGATATCGTGACCATTTCGGCATTTATTAGTTTTACTATTCTCCTATATATAGGCAAAAAATCCCATTATGATCGTACCACTATGTCATATAGCTGCCATTGGAACGATCGGTCAAAAATTAAGTTGTATGAACAACATTTTGTTTTTCAAGATATTTTGACCAAACTCGGCATTTATTAGTTTTACTATACTCCTCATATATAGGCAAAATCCTAATAATATCGGACAACTATATCATATAGATGCCATAGGAACGATCGGTCGAAAACTAAGTATTGTCTGAAAAAAATTATGTTTTTCAAGATATCTTGACCAAACTCGGCGTTTATTTGCTTTACTGTTCTCCTCATATACAGGAAAAATCCTATTAAGACCACTATATCATATAGGTGCCAGGAACGATCGGTAGAAAATAAATTGTTGTATGAAAAAATTTTGTTTTTAAGATATCTTTACCAAACTCGGCATTTTTTAGTTTACTATACTCCTATATATATAAGCAAAATCCTATTAAGACCACTATATCATATAGCTGCCATAGGAACGATCGGTCGAAAATTAACTTGTTGTACAAAAAAACATTGTTTAAGGATCTTGACCAAACTCGGCATTTATTAGTTTTACTATACTCCTCATATATAAGCAAAATCCTATTAAGACCACTATATCATATAGCTGCCATAGGAACGATCGGTCAAAAATTATGTTGTTGTATGAAAAAAATATTTTGTTTTTCAAGATATCTTGACGAAACTCGGCAGTTATTAGTTTTACTATACTCCCCAAATATATGCAAAATCCTATTAAGATCGGACCACAATATCATATAGCTGCCATAGGAACGATCGGTTGAAAATTAAGTTGTATGAGAAAAATTTTGTTTTCAAGATATCTTGACCAAACTCGGCATTTATTAGTTTTACTATACTCCTCATATGTAGGCAAAATCCTATTATATCGGACCACTATATCATTTAGCTGCCATAGGAACGATCGGTCGAAAATTATGTTATTGTATGAAAAATATTTTGTTTTACAAGATATCTTGACCAAACTCGGCATTTATTAGTTTTACTATACTCATCATATATAGCAAAATCCAATTAAGATCGGAACAGTAGCTATATAATATAGCTGCCATGGGAACGACCGGTCGAATATAAAGTTGTATGAAAAAAAGTTTGTTTTTCAAGATATCTTGCCCAATAGCATTTATTAGTTTTACTATACTCTCAAATATATGCAAAAATCGAATTAAGATCGGACCACTTTATCATATAGCTGCCATAGGAACGATTGTTGAAAATTAAGTTGTATGAAAATATTTTGTTTTTCAAGATATCTTGCCCAAACTCATCATTTATTAGTTTTCCTCAAATATGGGGAAAATTCTATTGATATCGGACCACTATATCATTTAGCTGCCATAGGAACGATCGGTCGAAAATTATGTATTGTATGAAAAATATTTTGTTTTTAAGATATCTTGACCAAACTCGGCATTTCTTAGTTTTACTATACTCCTCATATATAGGGAAAATTCTATTGATATCGGACAACTATATCATTTAGCTGCCATAGGAACGATCGGTCGAAAATTATGTTATTGTATGAAAAATATTTTGTTTTACAAGATATCTTGACCAAACTCGGCATTTATTAGTTTTACTATACTCATATATAGGCAAAATCCAATTAAGATCGGAACAGTAGCAATATAATATAGCTGCCATGGGAACGACCGGTCGAATATAAAGTTGTATGAAAAAAAGTTTTGTTTTTCAAGATATCTTGCCCAATAGCATTTATTAGTTTTACTATACTCCTCAAATATATGCAAAATCGAATTAAGATCGGACCACTTATCATATAGCTGCCATAGGAACGATTGGTTGAAAATTAAGTTGTATGAAAAATATTTGTTTTTCAAGATATCTTGCCCAATCATCATTTATTAGTTTACTATACTCCTCAAATATGGGAAAATTCTATTGATATCGGACCACTATATCATTTAGCTGCCATAGGAACGATCGGTCGAAAATTATGTTATTGTATGAAAATATTTTGTTTTACAAGATATCTTGACCAAACTCGGTATTTATTAGTCTTCTAATCCTTACATATAGGCAAAATCCTATTAAGATCGGACCACTATATCATATGGCTGTCATAGGAACGATCGGTCGATCATTAAGTTGTATGCAAATAAATTTTGTTTTTCAAGATATCTTGACCAAACTCGGCATTCATACTCATACTCTTCATATAGGCAAAATCCTATTAATATCGAAACACTATATCATATAGCTGCCATGGGAACGATCGTCGAATATTAAGTTGTATGAAAAAAAATTTTGTTTTCAAGATATCTCGACCAATAGCATTTATTAGTTTACTATACTCCTCAAATATATGCAAAATCGAATTAAGATCGGACACTTTATCATATAGCTGCCATAGGAACGATTGGTTGAAAATTAAGTTGTATGAAAAATATTTTGTTTTTCAAGATATCTTGCCCAAACTCATCATTTATTAGTTTACTATACTCCTCAAATATGGGGAAAATTCTATTGATATCGGACCACTATATCATTTAGCTGCCATAGGAACGATCGGTCGAAAATTATGTTATTGTATGAAAATATTTTGTTTTACAAGATCTTGACCAAACTCGGTATTTATTAGTCTTCTAATCCTTACATATAGGCAAAATCCTATTAAGATCGGACCACTATATCATATGGCTGTCATAGGAACGATCGGTCGATCATTAAGTTGTATGCAAATAAATTTTGTTTTTCAAGATATCTTGACCAAACTCGGCATTCATACTCATACTCCTCATATAGGCAAAATCCTATTAATATCGAAACACTATATCATATAGCTGCCATGGGAACGATCGGTCGAATATTAAGTTGTATGAAAAAAATTTTGTTTTTCAAGATATCTCGACCAAAGCGGCATTTATTAGTTGAACTATACTCTTCATATGTAGGCAAAATCCTAAAGATCGACCACTATATCATATAGCTGCCATAGGAACGATCGGTTGAAAATAAGTTGTATGAAAAAAACATTTTGTGTTTCAAGATATCTTGACCAAACTCGGCATTTATTAGTTTTACTATATTCCTCATATATAGGCAAAATCCTATTAAGATCGCACCACTATATCATATAGCTGCCATAGGAACGATCGGTCAAAAATTATGTTGTTGTATGAAAAAATATTTGTTTTTCAAGATATCTTGACCAAACTCGGCAGTTATTAGTTTTACTATACTCCTCAAATATATGCAAAATCGTATTAAGATCGGACCACTATATCAGATAGCTGCCATAGGAACGATTGGTTGAAAATTAAGTTGTATGAAAAAAATTTTGTTTTTCAAGATATCTTGCCCAAACTCACCATTTATTAGTTTTACTATACTCCTCATATATAGGGAAAATTCTATTGATATCGGACCACTATATCATTTAGCTGCCATAGGAACGATCGGTCGAAAATTATGTAATTGTATGAAAAATATTTTGTTTTACAAGATATCTTGACCAAACTCGGCATTTATTAGTTTACTATACTCATCATATATAGGCAAAATCAAATTAAGATCGGAACACTAGCTATAATATAGCTGCCATGGGAACGATCGGTCGAATATAAAGTTGTACGAAAAAAAGGTTTGTTTTTCAAGATATCTTGTCCAATAGCATTTATTAGTTTTACTATACGCCTCATATATAGGCAAAATCCTATTAATATCGGACCACTATATCATATAGATGCCATAGAAACAATCGGTCGAAAGTTAAGTTATTGTATGAAAAGATATCTTTTCAAGATATCTTGACCAAACTCGGCATTTATTAGTTTACTATACTCATCATATATAGGCAAAATCCAATTAAGATCGGAGCACTAGCTATAAATATAGCTGCCATGGGAACGATCGGTCGTATATAAAGTTGTATAAAAAAAAGTTTGCTTTTCAAGATAGCTTGCCCAATAGCATTTATTAGTTTTACTATACTTCTCATATATAGGCAAAATCCTATTAAGATCGGACCACTAGCTATAATATAGCTTTCATGGGAACAATCGTCGAATATAAAGTTGTATGAAAAAAAATTTACTTTTCAAGATATCTTTCCCAAACTCGGTATTTATTAGTCTTCTACTCCTCATATATAGGGAAAATTCTATTGATATCGGACCACTATATCATTAGCTGCCATAGGAACGATCGTTCGAAAATTATGTTATTGTATGAAAAATATTTTGTTTTTAAGATATCTTGACCAAATTCGAAATTTATCAGCTTATACTCCTCATATATGCAAAATCCGGACCACTATATCATATAGCTGCCATGGGAACGATCGGTCGAATATATAGTTGTATAAAGAAAAATTTTGTTTTTCAAGATATCTTGCCCGAACTCTGCATTTATTAGTTTTAATATACCCTCATATATAGGCAAAATCCTATTAAGTTCGGACCACTATCATATAGCTGCCATAGGAACCAACGCTTGAAAATAAGGTGTTTAATGAAAAAAACGTTTTGTGTTTCAAGATATCTTGACAAAACTCGGTATTTATCAGTCAGCAAAATCCTATTAAGATTGCACCACTATATCATATTGCTGCCATAGGAACGATCGGTCGAAAATAATTTGTTGTATGAAAAAACATTTGTTTTTCAAGATATCTTGACCAAACTCGGCATTTATTAGTTTTACTATACTCCTCAAATATATGCAAAATCCTATTAAGATCGGACCACTATATATATAGCTGCCATAGGAACGATTGGTTGAAAATTAAGTTGTATGAAAAAAATTTTTTTTTTCAAGATATTTTGCCCAAACTCATTATTTATTAGTTTTACTATACTCCTCATATATAGGGAAAATTCTATTGATATCGGACCACTATATCATTTAGCTGCCATAGGAACGATCGGTCGAAAATTATGTAATTGTATGAAAAATATTTTGTTTTACAAGATATCTTGACCAAACTCGGCATTTATTAGTTTTACTATACTCATCATAAATAGGCAAAATCAAATTAAGTCGGAACACTAGCTATGTAATATAGCTGCCATGGGAACGAGCGGTCGAATATAAAGTTGTACGAAAAAAAGTTTTGTTTTTCAGGATATCTTGTCCAATAGCATTTATTAGTTTTACTATACGCCTCATATATAGGCAAAATCCTATTAATATCGGACCACTATATCATATAGATGCAATAGAAACGATCGGTCGAAAATTAAGTTATTGTATGAAAAAAATTGTGTTTTTCAAGATATCTTGACCAAACTCGGCATTTATTCGTTTTACTGTTTCCTCATATACAGGAAAAATCCTATTAAGACCACTATATCATATAGCCGCCATAGGAACGATCGGTCGAAAATTATGTTATTTTATGAAAAATATTTTGTTTTTCAAAATATCTTGACCAAACTCGGCATTTATTAGTTTTACTATACTCATATATTGGCAAAATCCAATTAAGATCGGAACACTATATAATATAGCTGCCATATGAACGATCGGTCGTATATAAGTTGTATAAAAAAAGTTTTGTTTTTCAAGATATCTTGCCCAATAGCATTTATTAGTTTTACTATACTTCTCATATATAGGCAAAATCCTATTAAGATCGGACCACTAGCTATATAATATAGCTTTCATGGGAACAATCGGTCGATATAAAGTTGTATGAAAAAAATTTAGTTTTTCAAGATATCTTTCCCAAACTCGGCATTTATTAGTTTAGCCATACTCATCATATATAGGCAAAATCCAATTAAGATCGGAACACTAGCTATATAATATAGCTTTCATGGGAACAATCGGTCGAATATAAAGTTGTATGAAAAAAATTTAGTTTTTCAAGATATATTTCCCAAACTCGGTATTTATTAGTCTTCTACTCCTTACATATAGGCAAAATCCTATTAAGATCGGACCACTATATCATATGGCTGTCATAGGTACGATCGGTCGATCATTAAGTTGTATGCAAAAAATTTTGTTTTCAAGATATCTTGACCGGCATTTATTCGGTTAATTATAATCCTCATTTATAGGCCAAATCTTATTAAGATCACTATCATATAGCTGCCATAGGAACGACCGTTCAAAAATTAAGTTGTTGTATAAAAAAATATTTTGTCTTACAAGATATCTTGACCAAACTCGGCATTCATTAGTTTTACTATACTCTTCATATAGGCAAAATCCTATTAATATCGGAACACTATATCATATAGCTGCCATTGGAACGATCGGTCGAATATTAAGTTGTATGAAAAAAATTTTGTTTTTCAAGATATCTCGACCGAAAACGGCATTTATTAGTTTAACTATACTCTTCATGTAGGCAAAATCCTATAAAGATTGGACCACTATATCATATAGCTGCCATAGGAACGATCGGTTGAAAATAAGTTGTATGCAAAAACAGTTTGTGTTTCAAGATATCTTGACCAAACTCGAAATTTATCAGCTTATACTCTTAATATATTTGCAAAATCCGGACCACTATATCATATAGCTGCCATGGGAACGATCGGTCGAATATATAGTTGTATAAAGAAAAATTTGTTTTTCAAGATATCTTGCCGAACTCTGCATTTATTAGTTTTAATACACCTCATATATAGGCAAATCCTATTAAGTTCGGACCTAGTGGTCATATCATCATATAGCTGCCATAGGAACCAACGGTTGAAAATAGGTGTTTAATGAAAAAAACGTTTTGTGTTTCAAGATATCTTGACAAAACTCGGTATTTATCAGTCTTATACTGCCCATATATAGGCAAAATTGTATTAATATCGGACCACATATAGAGGTTATATGATGTATATAGCTGCCATAGGAAAAATCGGTGGAAAATAAGTTGCTGTATGAAAAAACATTTAGTTTTTCAATATATCTTGACCAAACTCGGCATTTATTAGTTTGGCTATACTCCTCATATATAGGCAAAATCAAATTAAGATCGGAACACTAGCTATATAATATAGCTGCCATGGGAACGAAAGTTGTACAAAAAAAGGTTTGGTTTTCAAGATATCTTGTCCAATAGCATTTATTAGTTTTACTATACTCCTCATATATTGGCAAAATCCTATTAATATCGGACCACTATATCATATATATGCCATAGAAACGATCGGTCGAAAATTAAGTTATTGTATGAAAAAAATTGTGTTTTTCAAGATATCTTGACCAAACTCGGCATTTATTCGTTTTACTGTTCTCCTCATATACAGGAAAAATCCAATTAGGACCACTATATCATATAGCTGCCATAGGAACGATCGGTAGAAAATTAAGTTGTTGCATGAAAAAAATTTTGTTTTTAAGATATCTTGACCAAACTCGGCATTTATTAGTTTTACTATACTCTTCACATATATGCAAAATCCTATTAAGATCGGACCACTTTATAATATAGTTGCCAGAGATCGGTTGAAAATTGAGTTGTAAAAAAAATTTTGTTTTCAAGATATCTTGACCAAACTCGGCATTTCTTAGTTTTACTATACTCCTCATATATAGGCAAAATCCTATTAATATCGGACCACTATATAATTTAGCTGTCATAGGAACGATCGGTCGAAAATTATGTTATTGTATGAAAAATATTTTGTTTTTCAAGATATCTTGACCAAACTCGGCATGTATTAGTTTTACTATACTCATCATATATAGGCAAAATCCAATTAAGATCGGAACACTAGCTATATAATATAGCTGCCATGGGAACGATCGGTCGAATATAGAGTTGTATGAAAAAAAGTTTTGTTTTTCAAGATATCTCGCCCAATAGCATTTATTAGTTTTACTATACTTCTCATTTATAGGCAAATCCTATTAAGATCGGACCACTAGCTATATCATATAGCTTTCATGGGAACAATCGGTCGAATATAAAGTTGTACGAAAAAAAATTTAGTTTTTCAAGATATCTTTCCCAAACTCGGTATTAATTAGTCTTCTACTCCTTACATATAGGCAAAATCCTATTAAGATCGGACCACATTATCATATGGCTGTCATAGGAACGATCGGTCGATCATAAGTTGTATGCAAATAAATTTGTTTTTCAAGATATCTTGACCAAACTCGGCATTTATTCGGTAATTATAATCCTCATTATAGGCCAAATCCTATTAAGATCACTATATCATATAGCTGCCATCGGAACGACCGTTCAAAAATTAAGTTGTTGTATAAGAAAATATTTTGTTATACAAGATATCTTGACCAAATTCGGCATTCATTAGTTTACTATACTCCTCATATAGGCAAATTCCTATTAATATCGGAACACTATATCATATAGCTGCCATGGGAACGATCGGTCGAATATTAAGTTGTATGAAAAATCATTTTGTTTTTCAAGATATCTCGACCAAAAACGGCATTTATTAGTTTAACTATACTTCATATGTAGGCAAAATCCTATAAAGATCGGACCACTATATCATATAGCTGCCATAGGAACGATCGGTTGAAAATAAGTTGTATGAAAAAACATTTTGTGTTTCAAGATATCTTGACCAAACTCGAAATATATCAGCTTATGCTCCTCATATATATGCAAAATCCGAACCATATCATATAGCTGCCATGGGAACGATCGGTCGAATATATAGTTGTATAAAGAAAAATTTTGTTTTTCAAGATATCTTGCCCGAACTCTGCATTTATTAGTTTTAATATACACCTCATATATAGGCAAAATCCTATTAAGCTCGGACCACAATATCATATAGCTGCCATAGGAACCAACGGTTGAAAATAAGGTGTTTAATGAAAAAAACGTTTTGTGTTTCAAGATATCTTGACAAAACTCGGTATTATTAGTCTTATACTGCCCATTTGTAGGCTAAATCCTATTAAGATCGGTCCACATATAGTGGTTATATGATATATAGCTGCCATAGGAAAAATCGGTAGAAAATAAGTTGCTGTATGAAAAAACATTTAGTTTTTCAATATATCTTGAACAAACTCGGCATTTATTAGTTTGGCTGTACTCCACATATATAGGCAAAATCCTATTAAGATCGCACCACTATATCATATAGCTGCCATAGGAATGATCGGTCGAAAATAAGTTGTATGAAAAAAACATTTGTGTTTGAAGATATCTTGATCAAACTCGGTATTTATTAGTCTTATACTCCCCATATATAGGCAAAATCCTATTAAGATCGCACAACTATATCATATAGCTACCATAGGAACGATCGGTCGAAAATAAGTTGTTGTATGAAAAAACATTTTGTTTTTCAAGATATCTTGACCAAACTCGGCATTTATTAGTTCTACTATATTCCTCATATATAGGCAAAAACCTATTAATATGGGACCACTATATCATTTAGCTGCCATAGGAACGATCGGTCGAAAATTATGTTATTGTATGAAAAATATTTTGTTTTACAGATATCTTGACCAAACTCGGCATTTATTAGATTTACTATACTCATCATATATACGCAAAATCCAATTAAGTTCGGAACACTAGCTATATAATATAGCTGCCATGGGAACGATCGGTCGTATATAAAGTTATATTAAAAAAGTTTGTTTTCAAGATATCTTGCCCAAATTCTGCATTTATTAGTTTTACTATACTGCTCATATATAGGCAAAATCCAATTAAGATCGGACCACTAGCTATATCATATAGCTTCCATGGGAACGATCGGTCGAATATAAAGATGTATGAAAAATAAATTTTGTTTTTGAAGATATCTGATCCAAACTCGGCATTTATTCGTTTACTAAAGTCATCATATATATGCAAAGTCTTATTTAGATCGGATCACTATATCATATAGCTGCCATAGGAGCGATCGGTCAAAAATTAAGTTGTATGAAAATACATTTTGTTTATGAAGATATCTGAAACAAACTCGGCAGTTATTAGTTTTACTATACTCCTCATATATATGCAAAATCCTATTAAGATCGGACCATAATATCATATAGCTGCCATAGGAACAATCAGTCGAAAATTAAGTTGTACTTAAAAATATTTTGTTTTACAAGATATCTTGACCAAACTCGGCATTTATTAGTTTTACTATACTCTTCATATGTAGGCAAAATCCTATTATATCGGAACACTATATCATATAGCTATAATAGGAACGATTGGTCGAAAATAAGTTGTTGTATGAAAAAACATTTGTTTTTCAAGATATCTTGACCAAACTCGGCATTTATTAGTTCTACTATATTCCTCATATATAGGCAAAAACCTATTAATATGGGACCACTATATCATTTAGCTGCCATAGGAACGATCGGTCGAAATTATGTTATTGTATGAAAAATATTTTGTTTTACAAGATATCTTGACCAAACTCGGCATTTATTAGATTTACTATACTCATCATATATACGCAAAATCCAATTAAGTCGGAACACTAGCTATATAATATAGCTGCCATGGGAACGATCGGTCGAATATTAAGTTGAAAAAAAATGTTGTTTTTCAAGATATCTCGACCAAATTCGGCATTTATAAGTTTAACTATACTCTTCATATGTAGGTAAAATGCTATTAAGATCGGACCACTTATCATATAGCTGCCATAGAAACGATAGGTCGAAAATAAGTTGCATGAAAAAACATGTTGTGTTTTAAGATATCTCGACCAAACTCGAAATTTAGTAGCTTATACTCCTCATATATAGGCAAAATCCGGACCACTATATCATGTAGCTCCCATAGGAACGATCGGTTGAAAATTAAGTTGTATGAAAAAAAAAATTTTGTTTTTCAAGATATCTTGACTAAACTCGGCATTTATTCGTTTTACTTTCTCCTTATATATAGGAAAAATTCTATTAAGACCATTATATCATATAGCTGCCATAGGAACGATCGGTCGAAAATTTAGTTGTTGTATGAAAAAACATTTAGTTTTTCAATATATCTTGACCAAACTCGGCATTTATTAGTTTTGATATACTCCTCATATATAGGCAAAATCGTACTAAGATCGCACCATATAGCTGCCATAGGAACGATCGGTCGAAAATAAGTTGCATGAAATAAAATTTTGACCAAACTCGAAATTTCTTAGCTTATACTCCTCACATATAGGCAAAATCTTATTAAGATCGGACCACTATATCATATAGGTGTCATAGGAATGATCGGTCGATAAATATGTTGTGTGCAAATAAATTTTGTTTTTCAAGATATCTTGACCAAACTCGGCATTTATTAGTTGTACTATACTCCTCAAAATCCTATTTAAACCACTATATCATACAGCTGCAATAGGAACGATCGGCCAAAAACTTAGTTGTTGTATTAAAAAATATTTGGTTTTTCAAGATATCTTGACCAAAATCGGCATTTATTAGTTTAACTATACTCCATATATAGGCAAAATCCTATTAAGATTTAAGAAATTTATTAGCTTATACTCCTCATATATAGACAAAATCCGGACCACTATATCATGTAGCTGCCATAGGAACGATCGGTGGAAAATAAAGTTGTATGAAAAAAAAATTTTGTTTTTCAAGATATCTTGACTAAACTGGACATTTATTCGTTTTACTTTCTCTTTATATATGGGAAAAATTCTATTAAGACCATTATATCATATAGGTGCCATAGGAACGATCGGTCGAAAATTAAGTTGTTGTTTGAAAAAACATTTTGTTTATCAAGATATCTTGACCAAACTCGGCATTTATTAGTTTTACTATACTTCTCATAGATAGGCAAAATCCTATTAAAACCACTATATCATATAGCTGCCATAGGAACGATCGGTCAAAATGTAAGTTGTTGTATTAAACATATTTAGTGTTTCAAGAGGTCCAATATATAAAGTAATACTTGCCCCTGCATGGCGCAATGGACTCCAGGTATATGGTAGGAGACCTTATTAACCAACAAACAGCAAGTCACTTATGTAAGCTCCGCAACCACCCTAACGTCTTGGCAAGAAACCTGCTAAGGAGGCGAAGAAGGAGGATTAAAAAGTGTTATACTATAGACCTGGCCAAGCGCTGACTATAATGAAGCAAAATTAACATGTACATATATACACATTGTAAATATTTAACTTAAGCTTTCATTAACCAAAACTCACGCTGATAAAAGTTGCTAAAAGTAAAAAGTAACAGAAATTAACAAAAATAAAAGTAACTTAAAACCAAAAAAAAAAAAAAAAAACAAAAAAAATGTTCAAGATATCTTGACCAAACTCGGTATTTATTAGTTTTACTATACTCCTCATATATAGGCAAAATCCTATTAAGATCGGACCAGTATATCACATAGTTGCCATAGGAACAATCGGTCGAAAATAAGTTGTTGTATGAAAAAACATTTTGTTTTTTAAGATATCTTGACCAAAGTCGGCATTATTAGTTTTACTATACTCCTCGTATATATGCAAAATCTTATTTAGATTGGACTACTGTATCATATAGCTGCCAGAGGAACGATCGGATGAAAATTAAGTTGTATGAAAAAAAAAATTTGTTTTTCAAGATATCTTGACCAAACTCGGCATTTATTAGCATTACTATACTCCTCATATATAGGCAAAATACTATTAAGATCGGACAACTATATTGTTGGTTATATAATGTTTTTAAAGTGGAACTAAACAGGAAACTGAACCGGATTAATAGGTTTTTCTTTTTATTACGCATCTGTACGTCTACATTGTTCGGTAGTTCATAAGCGACAGAGAATGGTAAACTTAAGAATAAGAATAATTAAAATCCTATTAAGATCGGACCACGATATCATATAGCTTCCATAGGAACGATCGGTCGAAAATTAAGTTCATGTACGAAATATCATTTTGTTATTCAAGATATCTAGACCAAACTCGGCATTTATTGGTTTGCGTATCATATCTATTTTACCTCATATATATGCAAAACCCTTTTAAGATTGGAACACTATATCATATAGCTGACATAGGAACGATCGGTCGTTTTGAAAAACATTTTGTTTATCAGGATATCTTAATCAAACTCGGCATTAATTAGTTTTTGTTGGTTATAATGTTTTTAAAGTGGAACTAAACAGGAAACTGAACCGGATTAATAGGTTTTTCTTTTTATTACGCATCTGTACGTCTACATTGTTCGGTAGTTCATAAGCGACAGAGAATGGAATAAGCACAAAGCAAAACAAAAAACTTAAGTGTGACCAGGATCAAATATTAGTTGTTGCCGAAAAACTTATGCCTATTTAAATACTCCTTATCAACAATTACATACTTGAAAACTTATTAATAACAATAATGAATTATTATTAATAAGTTTTCAAGTAATGAAATGATTAATACATTTTACATGCTTGTTCTTTTGCAAATTTTTAGTTAGTACATCGGCAATCATATCATTAGTACCTATATATTAACATCTATTTCGTGCTTGGAATATAGCTCGCGTACATGGTGAAACTTTATGTCGATGTGCTTACTACGTTTATGTAAAATTGGATTTTAAGCTAAGCACTGTGCGCTTTGATTATCGCAATACAATAAAATAGGCTTGGTTTCAAGAAATCTCATTTCATGCAACAATTTTTTAATATATGTAATATATTTGCAATGTATTCGGCTTCAGTGCTGCTTAACGCCACCAGACTTTGTTTCTTCGATTCCCACGAAATCGCGCTGCCTGCACCAATAAAGACATATCCACTATATGATTTTCGATCTGCAGCATCGTTCGTCCAGTCTGCGTCGACGTATCCATAGATCTGCTTGCCAGTATCCTGATAACGAAGTCTCATATTAGCCGTGCCTTTTAAATACCTTAGCACACGCTTCGCAGCAACTTCATGCTCCTTGTGAGGGCTGGCATTTCGTTGTGCCAGTTTCGCTACAGAATGTAGTATGTCCGGCCTGGTTATTATGGCTAAATACATCAAAGAACCTATCAATGATTGGTAGCTCTTTTCATTAACCATCTCGCAGTTGACGTCATCACATTTGACTTGGTGACCTGCATCCAGTGGTGTAGCTACAGGCCTACACGTTGACATGCCCCAAGTATGTAGCATTTGTTCCACATACTGCTTGTGGTCGATTGTTATGCTTCCAGTCTCCCCTTCGCGCTCAATTTCTATGCCCAAGAAATGGTTGAGCTGGCCGCCATCAACAATGTCGAATTCCCTGGCAATGGACGCTTTGATTTTCAACAATTCGTCTTTATTTGAGCTGGCAAGTAAAATATCATCAACATAAACTGCAATTATATTAATTTTACCTTGCCCATTGCGTATATATACACAGGGCTCGCTGACACATGGAGTAAATCCCAGTTTTTTCAAGACTGCGTCCAGTCTACTGTTCCACTCTCTGACGAATCCGTCCGGTTGTTTCATATAAACTTCCTCTGAAAGCTCACTATTCAGGTAGGCAGTAGACACGTCCATCTGATGCACAAACCACTTATGTTCGACTGCCAATGCCATAATCATTCGTACAGACGAGTATCTCACAACTGGAGAGAACGTCTCAAAGAAATCAACGCCATATCGCTGCGCACATCCTTTGGCAACTAATCTTGACTTAAAGCGCTCTACATAGCCATCCTTGTCAACTTTTATGCCAAAGACCCAGCCTATCGTTTTCTTATTCGCTGGGAATTCCACAAGCTCGCAAGTCTTATTGTCTTTAAGTGCTTTTATCTCCTTCTGAATCGATGCTGACCATTCTTGGCTCATTTCTGACTCATTTGCTTCGCTAAAATTTTCAGGAATGACGATTTCCTCTGCCTTCAGCATATTCAGACCATTATACTGCTTGCGGGGTCTACCTGGTTTTCCAGTTTTTATCTTTCGTGGACGCCCTGGACCACGAGCCTCACAGTTTACGGGCGGTTCTGCATCATCACTTTTTGCACTCTCATATTCGTCAGTATCTTTCCTTTCAGTATGTTGCCCTCCGATTTGAATCTCTGCCTGTGTCTGCAGGACATTCTCAGCCTCAGCCTGCTGATTTACTGTTGCACAATCATCAAACAGCACTGTTTCTGTTTTTTACGCTTGCAGATCCACCTAAATTATTTTCTATAAAAATAACTTCTCTGCTTTCGACAACTTTCTTCGCGCCCGTTATCGCTTCGAATTGATTTTACCTTTTTGCCGCATTGTCTCTCGGCAAACAAAACAAATTCCTTAAGCGCGCTTAATATTTGGTCGCGAGACTTCAAAAAATACACAACTGTGTGGCGTGAGTAATCGTCAATAAATGTTGCAAAGTATCGTGTGCCCCGGCAGACGGTCTGCTTATTGGTCCACAAATGTCAGTGTGAATCAAACTCAATAATTGAGTCGCACGATTTTCAAAGGCTTTTGGAAATGGTTTTACACTTAATTTACTTTTTGCACAGGTTTCACACAATTCATTTTTATTTCAAAATTTTAATTGATTGATTTTAAGCCATGCACAATCGCACCATTTGCCATTTTCCTTAAACTGGCCAGATTTAAGTGTCCAAATCGATAATGCCATTTCCATAACTCAGTGCTGCTTGCCTTAGAGTACATACACTGTTTCATTTTGACATCAATGGTGAACAAATCACCTCTCTTGTATGCTCTCAGTATTTTTACATTATCTTTGTCTTTTATCACTGCTCTGTCTTTATCAAAAGTAACTCTATATCCTTTTTCTACAGCTTTTGATACCGATATGAAGTTTGCTTGCAACTCATTAACAAACAACACATTTTGCAGTTCAAGATAAAAATTTCCGACAGTAATACATACAGTACCAATGCGTTGGCAACTATAAAATTTTCTCCTGCAAGCAATATTTTCTTTTTGTGCTCTCTAATATCTACAAGCCATGACCTATCACAACACATGTGAGCAGTGGCGCCACTATCCAGACACAACGTCGATTTTGTCAAGTTGTCGCTTTCTGCACATTCGCAAGTATGGCTAACGATCGCTTCATTTCAGCGTTTCTCTCTTTGCCTTCTTTACTTTTCTCTTTTCCTTGCACTCAGCAATAAAATGACCTTCGCGGCCGCATCTATAACATTTTTTATTCCTTTTCGGATCTGTTTTCTGATGCGCATTTTTTGTACACGACACAAATGCTTGCTGTATGCCATTACCCACTTCTTCGATGTTTGCTTGTTGTCTTTGTCCATCTTCAATAATTTTGTTTTCAAATCAGACAAGGACGGCAACTGTTCACGCGTTTCGATCGCTACAACAAAGTTTTCGAACTTTTTTCCTAATCCCGTTAACAGCAAAATTGTGGGCATGTCTTCATTTATATTCATTTCGATTTCTTTTAATTTTTCACACTTGCACCTTCTGGCATACTCAATCGAAGCAAACTTTTAAATAACGCAATTTTTCTTGCTGGCCCGCGCGGTTGATACACACTTATTAGCTTCTCCCATGCTTCTTTAGACGACACGCAATTTATATGAAATTAATCTGCGACGCTTTAACAGCCAGCAATAATTTTGCTAGTGCCTTTTCGTCCCGTGTATCAAACTGAGCCTTCTGTTCTTCGCTGTCACCTTCATTTTTAACGATTCTTCCGCATACTATCGGCCATAGATCATTTTGTACCAATATGCTTTTCATTTGCACTGACCACACCGCGTAATTTTCGTCATCCAACTTCTCGATGGAATATAACCCTTGTCCACTCATGTTTATAAATTTTTTCGTATAATCACACACAGTAATTAAGGTTAATCGCACAATTTCGTGTTTAGAGCACTGGGCCCATAACCTGTTGGTTATATAATGTTTTTAAAGTGGAACTAAACAGGAAACTGAACCGGATTAATAGGTTTTCCTTTTTATTACGCATCTGTACGTCTACATTGTTCGGTAGTTCATAAGCGACAGAGAATGGTAAACTTAAGAATAAGAATAAGCACAAAGCAAAACAAAAGATTTAAGTGTGACCAGGATTCAAATATTAGTTGTTGCCGAAAAACTTTTGCATATTTCAATATATATATTTCAATATATATCATATAGCTGCCATAGAAACGATCGATCGAAAATTAAGTGTTGTATGAAACAAATTTTGTTTTTTAAGATATCTTGACCAAACTCGGCGTTTATTAGTTTAACTATACTCCTCATATATAAGCAAAATCCTATTAAGACCACTATCATATAGCTGCCAAATGGACGATCGGTCGAAAATTAAGTTGTTGTTTGAAAAAACATTTTCTTTATCAAGATATCTTGACCAAACTCGGTATTTATTAGTTTTACTATATTCCTCGTATATATGCAATATCTTATTAAGATTGGACTACTATATCATATAGCTGCCAGAGGAACGATCGGTTAAAAATTAAGTTGTATGAAAAAAAAAATTTGTTTTTCAAGATATCTTGACCAAACTCGGCATTTATTAGCTTTATTATACTCCTCATATATAGGCAAAATACTATTAAGATCGGACAACTATATCATATAGCTGCCATAGGAACGATCGGTCGAAAATAATTTGTTATATGATAAAACATTTTGTTTTTCAAGATATCTTGAGCAAACTCGGCATTTATTAGCTTTACTATACTCCTATATATAAGCAAAATACAATTAATATCGGAAAACTATATCATATAGCTGCCATAGAAACGATCGATCGAAAATTAAGCTGTTGTATGAAAAACATTTTGTTTATCAAGATATCTGAAACAAACTCGGCATTTATTAGTTTTCCTATATTCCTCATATATATGCAAAATCTTATTATGATCGTACCACTATATCATATAGCTGCTATAGGAACGATCGGTCAAAAAGTTGTAAGAAAAATATTTGGTTTTTCAAGATATCTTGACCAACCTCGGCATTTATTAGTTTTACTATACTCCTCATATATAGGCTAAATCCTATTAAAATCTGACCACTATATCATATAGCTGCCATAGGAACGATCGGTCCAAAATCAGTTGTTGTATGAAAAACATTTTGTTTTTCAAGACTTATTGACCAAACTCGGCATTTATTAGTTCTCCTATATTCCTCATATATATGCAAAATCTTATTAAGATCGCTCCACTATATCATATAGCTGCCATAGGAACGATCGGTCGAGAATGAGTTGTTTTATGAAAAAAACATTTTGTGTTTAAAGATTTATTGACCATACTCGGCATTTATTAGTTTTGCTATACTCCTATACATAGGCAAATCCTATTAAGATCGCTCCACTATATCATATAGCTGCCATAGGAACGATCGGTCGAGAATAAGTAGTTGAATGAAAAAAACATTTTGTGTTTAAAGATTTATTGACCAAACTCGGCATTTATTAGCTTTACTATACTCCTCATATATAGGCAAAATACTATTAAAATCGGACAACTATATCATATAGCTGCCATAGAAACGATCGATCGAAAATTAAGCTGTTGTATGAAAAAACATTTTGTTTATCAAGATATCTGAACCAAACTCGGCATTTTTGAGTTTTCCTATATTCGTCATATATATGCTAAATCTTATTAAGATCGGACTACTATATCATATAGCTGCCATAGGTACGATCGGTCAAAAATTAGGTTGTATGAAAAAATATTTGTTTTTTCAAGATATCTTGACCAACCTCGGCATTTATTAGTTTACTATACTCCTCATATATAGGCAAAATCCTATTAAAATCTGACCGCTATATCATATAGCTGCCATAGGAACGATGTGTCAAAAATTAAGTAGTGTCAAAAACATTTTTTTTCCAAGATATCGTGACCAAACTCGGTATTAATTAGTATTACTATTTTCCCCATATTCAGCCAAAATCCTATTAAGATCGTACCATATATCATATAGCTGCCATAGGAACGATCGGTCGAAAATCAGTTGTTGTATGAAAAAACATTTTGTTTTTCAAGATATATTGACCAAACTCGCCATTTATTAGTTTTGCTATACTCATATACATAGGCAAAATCCTATTAAGATCGCACCACTATATCATTAGCTGCCATAGGAACGATCGGTCGAAAATAAGTTGTTGTATGAAAAAAACATTTTGTGTTTAAAGATTTATTGACCAAACTCGGCATTTATTAGTTTTGCTATACTCCTATACACAGACCAAATCCTATAAGAACGGACCACTATATCATATAACTGCCATAGGAACGACCGATCGAAAATTAAGTTGTTGTATAAAATATAATTGTTTTCCAAGATATCGTAACCAAACTCGGTATTAATTAGTATTACTATTTTCCCCATATTCAGCCAAATCCTATTAAGATCGTACCAATATATCATATAGCTGCCATAGGAACGATCGGTCGAAAATCAGTTGTTGTATGAAAAAACATTTGTTTTTCAAGATATATTGACCAAACTCGCCATTTATTAGTTTTGCTATACTCCTATACATAGGCAAAATCCTATTAAGATCGCACCACTATATCATTAGCTGCCATAGGAACGATCGGTCGAAAATAAGTTGTTGTATGAAAAAACATTTTGTGTTTAAAGATTTATTGACCAAACTCGGCATTTATTAGTTTTGCTATACTCCTATACACTGGCTAAATCCTATTAAAAACGGACCACTATATCATATAGCTGCCATAGGAACGACCGATCGAAAATTAAGTTGTTGTATAAAAATATAATTTGTTTTTCAAGATATCTTGACCAAACTCGGCATTTATTAGTTGAACTATACTCTTCTTATGTAGGCAAAATCTTATTAAGATCGTACCACTATATCATATATATGCCATATCATAATATCGGTCAGAAATTAAGTTGTATGAAAAACATTTTGTTTTTCAAGATATCTTGATCAAACTCGGCATTTATTTGTTTTACCAGACTGCTCATATATATGCAAAATCCAATTCAGATCGGACCACTATATCATAGAGCTGCTATAGGAACGATGGGTTAAAATTTATGTTGCTGTATGAAAAATATTTTATTTTGCAAGATATCTTGATCAAACTAGGCATTTATTTGTCTTACCATACTCCTCTATATATGCAAAATCCTATTCAGATCGGACCACAATATCATAGAGCTGGTATAGGAACGACCGGTCGAAAATTAAGTTGTTGTATAAAAAAATATTTTGTTTTATAAGATATCTTGACCAAGCTCGGCATTTATTAGATTTACTATACTCCTCATATAGGCAAAATCCTATTAATATCGGAAAACTATATCATATAGTTGCCATAGAAACGATCGATCAAAAATTAAGTTTTTGTATGAAAAAACATTTTGTTTATCAAGATATCTGAACCAAGCTCGGCATTTATTAACTTTTCTGTACACTTTATATAAATGCAAATGCCTATTAAGATCGGACCACTATATCATATAGCTGCCATAGGAACGATCGGTTTAAAATTAAGTTGTATGAAATAAAATTTGTTTTTCAAGATATCTTGACCATTTATTAGCTTTACTATACTCCTCATATATAGGCAAAATACTATTAAGATCGCACAACTATATCATATAGCTGCCATAGAAACGATCGATCGAAAATTAAGCTGTTGTATGAAAAACATTTTGTTTATCAAGATATCTGAACCAAACTCGGCATTTATTTGCTTTCCTATATTCCTCATATATATGCAAAATCCTATTAAGTTCGCACCATTATATCATATAGCTGCCATAGGAACGATCGGTCGAATATAAAGTTGTATGAAAAGAAGTTGTGCTTTTCAAGATATCTTGCTCAAAGTCTACGTTTATAGAGGCAAAATCCTATTAAGATCGGACCACTAGCTATATCATATAGCTGTCATGGGAACGATGGGTCGATAATTAAGTTGTATGCAAATAAATTTTGTTTTCCAAGATATCATGAATAAGCTCGGCATTTATTCGTTTTACTATACTGCTCATATAAAGGCTAAATCCTATTAAGACCACTAATTATATAGCTGCCATAGGAACGATCGGTCAAAAATTAGGTTGTATAAAAAACAAAATTTTTTTTTTCAAGATATCTTGACCAAATTCTGCATTATAGTGTTAATGTTCTCCTCATATATGTCTAAAATCCTATTGAGATCGGACCACTTGTAATAAGAGGACTTGCATATAAATGAATAAGCCAGCACGTCAGTGCTGTTTCGTATATTGATTCAGAATGCATTTATTCACTTGTTATAATGTTCGCTTAGCCTATGGATATACATATACTTATGCTGTTATTCGTTAACAGCTACAAAGAGAGGGAGAGTGAGTAGCTCGCATATGCCTGTATTAGTGAGCATATATTGCTCACGGAATGCGCTCAGACGGAGCGTGGGATATGCAGCATAAGCATAAACGGTCAGCTAGTGAGGCTAGTGAACCGCGCTGCGTAATATGAGACTATATTATTGTTATTGTATGCAACAAAGTGCTGCATACTTTATATTTAAGTACGGGGTATTCTGTAAGGGCATATACGCACTACACCTCCCTTTTTAGAGAAATAACGTAACATTATGAATGTGTAGTTATTAAATGAACTTAACTATTGTGGGTTTTCTTATAATTTTTTTTTTTATAAAAAATTGAAATTTTTGTTTTTTTTTTTTATATAATAAGAAATTTTAAATTATATTATTTAAGGTATACAAATTTATAATTCGATTATTTAAAAAAAAATTTTTTTTTCATTCGGTTGATCAGGCCGTTATATATTTTTATTTTATTTTATTAAGAATTAAAAATTTTTAATCTATTCTTATGAACTGTTTGTTTTTTATCTTTACTATCTTTAATAAAAATGTTGTCATTATCTTATATTTTATATATATGGTCCTAAATATACGGGGTCTAATTTGTGCCCTGTTTCGTTTCTTATAAGTACTTTATCTCCTACTTTTAATTCAAAGTTTTTGTTTTTTCGTCATATGCTAATTTCCTATAAGCCTTGGCTTTTTCTAACATAATTCTAGCTCTTTTATATGCTATTTCTAATCTAAACTTTACTTCCTTAGCATAATCATCTATATTATATAGGGGATCTATCTTATCTATATTATTAAAATCAATGAACTGTTTTGGTAGTCTGCCAAAAACTAGTTCGTATGGACAATAATTATGTGCTACCCTGGGTGTTGTATTGTGAAATATTGTATCCAAACATCCCAATCGGTCTTATCTGCAGAGATGTAAGGACGAACGTATTCATTGAATGTTCTATGACTTCGTTCTACTGTACCTAAGGTTTGGTGATGATGTGCAGTAGACGTTATGTTGTCTATCTTTAAATATTTGCACAAATCATTTATTACTGAATTCTTATATTCTGTTCCCATGTCCGTAATGAACGTCTTCATTGGACCGTACTTTAGAATAAAGTTTTCAAATATAGCTTTGGCAACAGTTGTTGCACTTTTATTTGGAATTGGAATGGTTACTAAATACTTAGTTAAATCGCATATTAACGTAACTGCGTATTCATTTCCATTCTTTGAGTGTGGTAGTGGACCTATAGTATCTACTATCACTCTATCGAAAGCTTGTGTTGGTATTTCTGTTAATGTCATTGGGGTCTGAACATGTGTTGTTATTTTAGATAGCTGGTATGTTTGACATCTACGTACGTACTCTTTGACATGACGAGTCATGTTTTTCCAATAGTAGTGTCTTTTGATTTTTGCTAGCGTTCTTGTAATGCCAGTATGACCACCTTGTATAGGATCATTATGGTATGTAGACATAATTGCTTCTTTATCTTTATCTTTTTCGATAATGGTCACCGGTTGGAGTAGCGCTACTCTTAATGAATTCAATATTTTATTGCCCATTTCTTTAAATGATTCTATTGAAATAGTTTCAAAATCTCTTCATACGGTGCCAGTTTGAGTTGGCTGATCTTTAGTATACCGGCTTGTTTTTCAAGCCTTTGAAAGAATCGACCTAAGTCAAGATTTCCATTGGTGTACAGATCGCTAATATCAATTCTTGCTATAACCTTTTTTCCATGTTTAAGTAAACATAAATTATTTGTTATGTGCAAGGTCACTACTTTCCGTACTTCATCATTGCAAATGACTTCATGTACGATGGGCTTATAAGCTTTATTAGGAACTTGCCTAAGCATAGTTTCATATTTGTTCTCTGGCCAGAGTTTATTTTGTCTACTTTGTTGCCTGGTAGTGACTTTCAGGACTTTGTTTTGTATGTCTTTTAATTCGGATATTGTTATCCTCGATAGGGCATCTGCCACGAAATTGTCTTTTCCCTTTAAGTATTCCACAGTGAAGTCGTATTCCTCTAATTCTAGTCTCATGCGTGGTCTGTTTTTACTGTAAAGTGTTTTCCATAGATATATGGTCGAAAATATACTATTGCCCAGTGAATTGCTGTTAATTCTTGTTCTGTAGTGCTCTTATTGCTTTCACCTTTCGTGAATGCTCTTGATGCATATGCAATGGTCGAAAATATACTATTGCCCAGTAAATTGCTGTTAATTCTTGTTCAGTAGTGTTTCGTGAATGCTCTTGATGCAATGGGAAGTTGGAGTCCATTTTTGTTTTGAGTTAAAACCGCTCCACATGCTTGTTTGCTTCCATCTGTGATTATGCACAATTCTTTGCTAAAATCTGGATATTGTAATAGAGTTGGTTCTATTAGCTTATCTTTTAGATATTGGAATGCTTTCTGGCATTCATCTGTCCATTGAAAAGGAACATTTTTTTACTCAATTTTGTTATATGCCGTGAATAATCGGCGAAGTTTTTTATAAAGCGTCTATAGTAATTGCAGAATGCAATAAAACGTCTCGCACTGTCCGCATCATGAGGGACTGGATAATTCTTGATATCATTATATTTCTTGTCATCTGGTAATATTCCTTTGTCTGTACACTTGTGACCAAGAAATGTCACTTCGTGCATGAAAAATGAGCATTTTTCTGGATGTAACTTTAAATTATATTTTCTACAGAGGTCGAAAACGTCTTTTAAATTTTTAATCATTTGTTTTTCTGAACATCCAACAACGATTAAATCGTCCATATAAAGGAATGCTTGTGAGGGTTCTAGACCTGAAAACGCAATAGTCATCATTCTCTGAAATGAGTTTGGTGCTATTTTTAGTCCAAATGGTAATCGTGTGAAACGATATGAGCCATTGCTCGTTGAAAAGGACGTTATAATTCTAGAACTTAAATTTGATAAAATCCTGACATTAAACCAAGACATGAGAAATATTTTGCTCGACCCAATTGATCCAGAATGTCATCAATTCTATAAGATAAGAGCTTTTTATTGATTTGACGATAGTCGATTACTAATCGCCATTTCTTTTCTTCTGATCCCGGGAGGGATTTCATGGGTACTAATAAAATTGGGCTATTATATTCAGATATATTATATTGGTTGTTTTGAACTACTTCATAGTTCGAAAGTGTTTCGTATTTGGTATTATTAATATTTACTAATAAATCGGAATTGGATGTATTTAATAATCGGACAAATGTACATTGGGATTTTGTTATTGTGTTAGCAATATAAACTCCTTTTTGTATTTCTTGATTAGGTATATAAATTAAATTATCTTTCGAATCGATTTTTATATTTCTTATCAGTTCAGATCTTGCTGGTAGACTTAGTGAGTTAGTACCAGAATTGTATGTTATTGGAACATAAATTGGATAAGTAAGATTTTGAGGTCGAATTATAAATCAGACTTCAGTTGGTTTGAAATCTAGTAGGCAATTAAATTTTTTATAAAATCGATGCCTATAATTCCATCACAAGGTATTGCGAAGTTTGCATTTACAATGTTAAATTCGTGTGGAATTGTTTGAATTGAAGATCTATTAGAGTAGTGCCTTGGGACTTTATAACCCCTTGGCCTATTCCTTGAATATTTATAGTTTTATCTTCAGAAATTGTATCGAAATGATCAGAATTAATTTTAAGAATTGAAATGTCTGCTCCAGTATCGATTAAAAATGTTAAAATTGTTTTTGTAACATTGTTACGAAATTTTACAAAGATATTGAGATTAAAATTTATTGAATATGCTTTATTGATTATTGTGTGGTACTTAAAGGGTTTTAAGAGTTTTCCGAACTGTTTTGTGCTACTCTCACATTATTATTATTTTCATTTTGGTTGCTTCGGCCTCTAAAGTTGCCTCTATTTTGACCATGAGATCTATAACCTCCTTGGTTATTATTATTATGTTGGCCTCTGTTGTTGTTACTTTGGTAATATTATATTATATTATATTATCATTAATGTAATTTTGTCGTTGTCGGTAGTGTAGAACAGTGTTTGTTTGACCAGTTGCTTCTGTGCAACTGTTAACAAACTTTGAAATGGCATCATTCATGTTACTGAATGTACCTGCCTGGAGCAGTTCTGAGTCATAGCTTTGACAGCAAGTGTTGTGCTGTACTTATTAGCTAAATCAGGTGACAAACCATCACTGATATAAGCTCCTTCTAGAGACTTAGTCAATTTTTCTACCTCTTGGGATATTGGTTAGCCGTTTTGTTTTTCTGTTGCAGATTAAGTAGCTTGGCAGATACAACTTCTACCGATTCTCCTCTTACTGCATTTGACAGTTGCGTAATGATTGCAGTAATTGTCTGCTCCTTACTTATAAGCCATGCAAGACATGGCCTTTTAGTTTTGTTTTTATAAGGCTTATGGCCGTTAGCTCATGTGTGCCTTTTAAGGTTTCTAATAGATTCAGAGAATCTAGGAAACTTTGTAGATTTTCCGGCTTACCGTCAAACACTGGTATCAGAGATGTGGCTAGCTTGATAAATTCTACAACTGTTTGTGCCATGTTTACTAATTTTGTATCTTCTATTTGGTCGTTTGTCAGAAGTGACTTATCAAATGTTACCGGTGAATTTAACACCGATGGTAGATAAAGCTGGAGATCATACTTTTTATTTAAGTTTACCAGATTATCCCTTAGACGCTGTAAAACGTCTGAAGTTTGGACTCTGTGTAAACTTGTCAGTTTATTTTGACACTCGGTAACTAGACTCCTGATTTCATTGTACTCATATACAAGGATCTCAGTATGTTTAATTATGGTGGGTCTTAAAACTGGTGCGCTTTTATTAAGGCACTTGTATGATTTATCGAAATTTTCCCTATTCCGCTTTATCTTTTCTACTATTTGGGACCAGTCCATGTAAGCTTCCGCTACTTAAATATTTTATTTAAGCAGAGGCTTAGACCTTGTCTAATTCGTTGGCTCGACTCATGTAACGCTTCCTCAGTGATTTTATGAAGATAAATCTTCAGAAGGATGTCTACTGAAGCTATTACAATGAGTATTATTAGCAGTATGTTTGTTAACTGCACATGGGGAGTGGTGTCTACGACTTCTACTACGTTAACTACATTGGCAGTGTTATCATCTGCCTTTGATTCTTTTCCCCCCATATTCCTATATAAATATTCTTGCTTTTTAGTCGTTATATACCTTGTTAATCTTGTCCTTAATCATGCTAATTCTTGATCATAATTTTGAATTACCTAATGAGACAAACTGAACGAATTATAACTTTTTAATTTCCTATTTTTGATATTAATATTCATATATTGTATGGGATCATACATAAAATTAAAAAGGAATTATCTTAAAAAAAGTTTACAAATGCGTAATGTTAAATTTGTTTTCGTTTACTTTTACAAGACCAGTTGTAGTTTGTATCGTTCATTTGAGGTTTAAGGAATTATCTTAAAAAAAATTTACAAATGCGTAATGTTAAATTTGTTTTCGTTAACTTTTACAAGACAAGTTGTTGTTTGTATCGTTCATTTGAGGTTTATTACTATATTTATTGAATTTGATGCTTTTATTGTTTTACAAGTCGGGTTTTGTTTTGCTTGTTTGTTTTCTGCTTAAAACGCATCTTAAATTTTTTTTTTTTTTTACAATCTGTACGGGCCAAACGTCTTGCCGGTCGACTCAATTGTCGTCGGGCAATTTTTAAGTTTTATTTATTACTATTTAATTTAATATGTTGGGCGCTGGCGGTAGGCATAAGGGGCGGTGTGCCTCTCATGCAACTCGTCTTAGTTGCTTAGTATTCACTCGTACGCATAAGCGGCGGTTTGCCTTTCATGCAACTCGTCTTAGTTGCTTAGTATTCCCTCGTAGGCATAAGCGGCGGTTTGCCTCTCATGCGTTGGTTGTCTCTTCAGGCTGACGCATCCCTTTGCTCAACGGGAGCAGCCTCTTCCAGTCCAACGTTGCTCATTTACTTCTCGGTATCTGCTGCTGCTGTCCGGGGCCTATGGGCTCAGGCGGTGCCGGTGCTGGTCATCGCACAGGCTGTCTCTGGTTTACTCATTCGTGTCATCTGTTAAGTTACTTCTATTGTTGTTGTTGAATTTGAAATTGTTTTCTCTGTTGTTGTCGTTGAATCAGATTCTGTTGCTTGTCACTTTCGACTTATAAGACATGTTGCACAATGTTGATTGCAATTCTTGTTAATTATTTTAATCAATCTTTGTTTTTTACGCACTCTATTAAAGAGCACTCTCATTATGCACTATTATTAATTTATTTTAATTTGTTTGTATTTTCCGCACAACAATTTCAACATTTTAATTTTTATTCATTATTATTTTAGTTTTAACACAAACGGCAAACCACTGTCACGGTCGCCATGTAATAAGAGGACTTGCCAATAAATGAATAAGCCAGCACGCCAGTGCTGCTATTAAGACCACTATATCATATAGCTGCCATAGGAACGACCGGTCGAAAATTAAGTTGTTGTATAAAAAAATATTTTGTTTTATAAGATATCTTGACCAAACTCGGCATTTATTAGCTTTACTATACTCCTCATATAGGCAAAATCCTATTAATATCGGAAAACTATATCATATAGTTGCCATAGAAACGATCGATCGAAAATTAAGCTGTTGTATGAAAAAACATTTTGTTTATCAAGATATCTGAACCAAACTCGGCATTTAATAGCTTTCCTATATTCCTCATATATTTGCAAAATCTTATAAAGATCGTACCACTATCATATAGCTGCCATAGGAACGATCGGTCAAAAATTAAGTTGTATGAAAAACATTTTGTTTTTCAAGATATCTTGATCAAACTCGGCATTTATTTGTTTTTCCATACTCATATATATGCAAAATCCTATTAAGATCGGAGCACTAACTATATCATATAGCTTCCATAGGAACGATCGGTGGAACATAAAGTTGTATGAAAAAAAAAATATTTTGTTTTTCAAGATATGTTGCCCAAGCTCGGTAATTAATAGTCTTCTACTCCTCATATATAGGCAAAATCCTATTAAGATCGGACCACTATATCATAGAGCTGCCATGGGAACGATGGGTCGATAATTAAGATGTATGCAACTAAATTTTGTTTTTCAAGATATCATGACCAAACGCGTCAGTTATTTGTTTTACTATACTTCTCATATATGGGCAAAATCCTATTAAGATCGGACCACTTTCATATAGCCGCCATGGGAACAATCGGTCAAATATTAATTTGTATGAAAAAAAAGTTTGTTTTTCAAGATATATAGACCAAACTCGGCATTTATTCGTTTAACTATACTCTTCTTATGTAGGCGAAATCCTATAAGATCGAAAATAAGATGTATGAATAAACATATTGTGTTTCAAGATATCTTGACCAACCTCGAAATTTATTAGCTTATACTCCTCATATATAGGCAAAATCCGGACCACTATATCATATAGCTGCCATAGGAACGATCGGTCGAAAATTAAGTTGTATGAAAATAAAATTTTTTTTTTTCAAGATATCTTGACCAAACTCGGCATTTATTCGTTTTACTGTTCTCCTCATATATAGGAAAAATCCTATTAAGACCACTAATCAAATAGCTGCCATAGGAACGATCGGTCGAAAATTAAGTTGTATGAATAACATTTTTTTTTCAATATATCTTGACAAAATTCGGCATATATTAGTTTTAATGCTCTCCTCATATATGTGCAAAATCATTTTAAGACCTTTATATCATAGCTGTCCTACGAACGATCGGTCAAAAATTAAGTTGTTGTATGAAAAAAAAATTGTTATTCACGATTTCTTGACCAAACGCGTCAGTTATTAGTTTTGCTATACTCCTCATATCTAGGCAAAATTCTATTAAGATCGGACCACTATATCATATTTCTGCCAGAGGAACGATCGGTTGAAAATTAAGTTGTATGAAAAAAATCTAGTTTTGAAGGTATCTTGACCAAACTCGACATTTATTCGTTTACTATACTCCTCATATATAGGCAAAATCCTATTAAGACCACTGAATCATGTAGCTGCCATAGGAACGACCGGTCGAAAATTAAGTTGTTGTATAAAAAAATATTTTGTTTTACAAGATATCTTGACCAAACTCGGCATTTAATATACTCCTCATAACGGCAAAATCCTATTAATATCGGAACACTATATCATATACCTGCCATGGGAACGGTCGAATATTAAGTTGTATGAAAAAAATTTTGTTTTTAATATATCTGGACCAAACTCGGCATTTATTAGTTTAACTATACTCTTCTTATGTAGGGAAAAAACCCAAAAAGATCGGACCAATATATCATATAGCTGCCATAGGAACGATCGGTCGAAAATAAGTTGTATGAAAAACATATTCTGTTTCAAGATTTCTTGACCAAACTCAAAATTTATTAGCTTATACTCCTCATATATAGGCAAAATCCGGACCACTATATCATGTAGCTGCCATAGGAACGATCGGTCGAAAATTAAGTTGTATGAAAAAAAAATTTTGTTTTTCAAGATATCTTGGCCAAACTCGGCATTTATTCGTTTACTGTTCTCATATATAGGAAAAATCCTATTAGGACCACTATATCATATAGCTACCATAGGAAAGATCGGTCGAAAATTAAGTTGTTGTATGAAAAACATTGTGCTTATGAAGATATCTGAACCAAACTCGGCATTTATTAGTTTTACTATACTCCTCATATATAAGCAAAATCCTATTAAGACCACTATATCATATAGCTGCTGTCGAAAATTAAGTGGTTGTATAAAAAACATTTTGTTTATCAAGAAATCTTGACGAAACTCGGCATTTATTAGTTTTACTATACTCCTCATATATATGCAAAATCCTATTAAGATCGGACCACTATATCATATAGCTGCCATAGGAACGATCGGTCAAAAATAAAGTTGTTGTATAAAAAAATATATTGTTTTTCAAGATATCTTGACCAAACTCGGCAGTTATTAGGTTTACTATACTCCTCATATATGCAAAATCCTATTAAGATCGGACCACTACATCATATAGCTGCCAGAGGAACGATCGGTCGAATATAAAGTTGTATGAAAAAAAAATTTTTTTTCAAGATATCTTGACCTACCTCGGCATTTATTAGCTTTACTATACTCCTCATATATATGCAAAATACTAAGATCGGACAACTATATCATATAGCTGCCATAGGAACGATCGATCGAAAATTTAGCTGTTGTTTGAAAAAACATTTTGTTTTTCAAGATATCTTGACCAAACTAGGCAGTTATTAGTTTTACTATACTCCTCATATATATGCAAAATCCAATTAAGATCGGACCACTATATCATATAGCTGCCATAGGAACGATCGGTCAAAATAAAGTTGTTGTATAAAAAAATATATTGTTTTTCAAGATATCTTGACCACACTTGGCAATTATTAGTTTTACTATACCTCTCATATATATGCAAAATCCTATTAAGATCGGATCACTATATCATAGAGCTGCCATAGGAACGATCGGTTGAAAATTAAGTTGTAAAAAACAAATTTTTTTTTCAAGATATATTGACCAAATTCGGCATATATTAGTTTTAATGTTCTCCTCATATATATGCAAAATACTATTAAGATCGGACAACTATATCATATAGCTGCCATAGGAACGATCGGTCAAAAATAAAGTTGTTGTATAAAAAATATATTGTTTTTCAAGATATCTTGACCACACTTGGCAATTATTAGTTTTACTATACCTCTCATATATATGCAAAATCCTATTAAGATCGGATCACTATATCATAGAGCTGCCATAGGAACGATCGGTTAAAAATTATGTTGCTGTATGAAAAATATTTTATTTTTCAAGATATCTTGACCAAGCTCGGCATTTATTCGTTTTACTGTTCTCCATATATAGGAAAAATCCTATTAAGACCACTAATCATATAGCTGCCATAGGAACGATCGGTTGAAAATTAAGTTGTATAAAAAACAAATTTTTTTTTCAAGATATATTGACCAAATTCGGCATATATTAGTTTTAATGTTCTCCTCATATTTGTGCAAAATCCTATTAAGACCTTTATACCATATAGCTGCCATATGAACGATCGGTCAATAATTAAGTTGTTGTATGAAAAAATTTATCGTTTTTGACATATCTTGACCAAACTCGGCAGTTCTTAGTTTTACTATACTCCTCATATATATGCAAATCCTATTAAGATCGGACCACTATATCATATAGCTGCCATAGGAACGATCGGTCAAAAATAAAGTTGTTGTATGAAAAAATTTATCGTTTTTGAGATATCTTGACCAAACTCGGCAGTTCTTAGTTTTACTATACTCCTCATTTATAGGCGAAATCCTATTAAGACCTTTATACCATATAGCTGCCATAGGAACGATCGGTCGAAAATTAAGTTGTTGTATGAAAAAACATTTTGTTTATGAAGATATCTGAACCAAACTCGGCATTTATTAGTTTTACTATGCTCCTCATATATAAGCAAAATCCTCTGATGACCACTATATCATATAGCTGCGGTCGAAAATTAAGTTGTTGTATGAAAAACATTTTGTTTATCAAGATATCTTGACCAAGCTCGGCATTTATTAATTTTACTATACTCCTCATATATAGGCGAAATCCTAGTAAGACCACTATACATATGGCTGCCATAGGAACGATCGGTCAAAAATAAAGTTGTTGTATGAAAAAATTTATCGTTTTTGAGATATCTTGACCAAACTCGGCAGTTCTTAGTTTTACTATACTCCTCATATATATGCAAAATCCTATTAAGATCGGACCACTATATCATATAGCTGACATAGGAACGATCGGTCGAAAATTAAGTTGTTATATGACAGCATTTCTTTCTCGTTTTTTTTTTTTTTGTGTAATTTTTATTTTTTAAATAGGGATGACACCAAGAGCGGTAGCACGTACACTACGAGGACCTTTTTATCTTGTTGAGGAGAGTCGCCAACTGCTCAAATGTATATTTTATGGATAAGGTGGATTTGTATAAGTAGGTCTTACAGTTTTTGTCACCTGCACCCCACAATCCGCCCATGTGTGGAGCGCCAGGAGGATTGAAATGCCAACACAAGTTTTGATGGCTGTACTTGGATAAGATGAGCTGCTTGGTCGCTTGCAAGAAATATCTCTAAAGAACGGATGAGGCTTCCACAAATGTTTTCCCCATATCTGAATACATCTGTTGGAGAAGCCCACTTATTGCTATAAACCGCGAAAATGCGGCCAGGAATCTGTAATCCTTGGTAATTTTGCACGCTCGACCAATTTTAATATCGAAAGGTCCGGCAAAATCTATACTCGTGTATGTGAAGTGTCGGCAAAAGGTTGATCTCGCCCATAAGTTGGGGTGGACTCGTCGACGGTGTATTACACAGACCTTACAGGAGCTTAAGGTAGATTTTACAGGACCTTGAGCTTTGGGTTCCTGTATTTCGCTCTTATGAGTCGCATTACCAACTGATTGCCTCCGTGAAATCAAATGTAGGGGGTTAATCGGACCAGGAGGCGTGAAAAATCACAACTGGCCGGAATGATTATGGAGTGTCGCTCTTCATCGCCTAATGAAGTTGACGCTCTCACACGTCCACATGATCACAGAGTATCCCTTAAATCGATGAAAGGTTTGCGAATGCTGATTGATCCTTGAATTTGCTTCTTATCAAGTAAACAGCTATACTCCTTAGGAGTATCAGCAGGGAGGTGGATCGCTGGATGCTGGATACAGTGACAGATATATGCGATAATTCGCAATGCCTTGTGGAATCTGGAGAATCGTTCCAGAATGTTGTAGGAGGGTAGCTGTGAGACATTGCATTTAACTGCGTGTTGTTTTATCTCTATCTCAAGTACCGCAGCAAGAACTAGCCATTGGTCTTTTGGTAGTTGTAATCATTCCGGTCTATGCCACCACAAAGTGTTGCCCAATAGGTCCCGAGGAGAGACCCCCCAACTAGCTAAGTCCGCTGGGTTATGTTCTGATGGAACCATCTGCCATTGGTTGACGTTGTTTTGGCTACCCGGTTAGCCACAAAGGTAGACCATTTGCATGGAGGCTAATCCAACCAGGCAAGAACAATAGTGAAGTCTGTCCAATTGAAGTTTTCAGTACTCTGGATAGGGAGCTGAGGAATAAGAGCCGTGGTGAGCTCGGTGAGAAGGACGGCGCAACACAGCTCTAAGCGTGGAAGTAATACCGTCTTAACTGGCGCGACTCTCGTTTTGCTGCGAGAAGATGAGTGGAGATGCACCCATTTATCTCGACGCGCAAATAAAGTGCAGCACCATATGCGCATCTGAGGATACGGATCTCTTCGAGAGAGGGGTAGTCGGTTAGGAATGCATGCCAACGTTGAACGAGATCCCATACCAATTCTTGGATCCTGATCTTTTGCATAAAATCTTTGCTCGAACTATCACAGGTGCTAGCCATTTAGGACGGAGCAAAGAAAAAATTGGTCTGTTGTGGCTTGCCATCGAGTGCGTAGCGTTTTGGCGACGATAGCTTCTTTGATTTCTAAGAAATCCGCACACAGTAAGTGGTCCCTTTGTATTCCTTTTAACACTTCATTTGTGTTGGATGTCCTCTTTCTCAGAGGGAGCCCGGCTCTGTCAAGTGCCGTGCGGAGTTCTGAAATGGCTGTAATTGCTCGTTGGTTAATCGACGTACATATAATTTTCAATTATAATGGATTTGTTGGGACATTGTTCCAAGTTGATTGAACACCCGGATTGCGAGGTATGGAGCACAGTTTACTCTCAACTGTGTTTAGTTCGAAGTTGGTAGGGCGTATGTCTTGGATCGACCAGGATTTGCCAATACATCTTAGTTATATCGGTATTTAAAACGTAGCGGTAGAAACGCTAATTTAGTATCTGTATCGTCAGATAGGATTGGAGTATGTGTGGGATATCATTTAGGCTTTTGTCATTGAAAGATGACAATTTTTGAATTATATCGGATGCGATGGGACAATGTTCTCGTATATCACGAGCAAGTTGACGGAGGACCCGGATTGCGAGGTATGGGGCACAGTTTACCCCAAAGGTAACCGTATTGAGTTCGAAGTCGCAAAGCTCTTGGTTCTCATTGCGAAATAGTATTCGTTTGTAGGGCGTATGTCTTGGATCGGCCTGGATTTGCCGATACATATATTATATCGGCATTAAAAACGTAGCGGTAGAAACACCACTTTAGTATCTGAATTGTCAGATCGGATTGGAGTACTGATCCCGTGTGTAGGATATCATTTAGGTTTTTGCCATTGGAAGACGGGCTGGAGGCGTTAAACACAACGCGAACCTTTGTTGTGGTGCTGTCGGGCTTAAAAATAGCATGATGCGGCAGGTAAAAATTATTGGTTTTGCTGTTTGGAGAGACTTGTGTCATATGAAGTACTCCCGAATCAAGGAGTCGTACTGCTCTTTCAAAGGAGGGTTTCCTTTTAAGCGATTCTCATTCTTTAGAAACTGAGCTAGTGCGATAGATCTTGAATGTCCTAAGTCTATGTGATTAGGTTCTTGGAAATGTAGGGTGACTACTTATCTGCCATTCTCGTTCCTTGTTGTTGTTCGGATGTAATTACGCTCACAAAAGGAGTCGGAGTTTGACTGGAATGTGCTCCACCTCCCAAAATTTTGTGAGAATGACGTCTAATTGCTCTTTTTGAGAGACAGATATTCGAGTCGAGAATGACGAGATTGCGGTGGATGCGGTCTTTGAAACTGGGCCTGTTAAAATCCACCCGAAAATAGTTTCCTGGCCCAGCAGCGTGCCACATATATTAGGATGGGAGCCGCCCGTTAGTATGGACGGTAGGATATCAGCGCCAATCAGCACATCTATCTGCGAACTTTTGTGGAAATTAGGGTCCGCTAACTGGAGTTTTGGCAGGGTTGTCAATAAACTTTGGGGGATCGAACATGATGGTAGGTTCCCTGCCAAATGTGGTAGGACGTATGCTGATGCCTCGATTTGGGTACGACGCTTGGAAGGAGAGCCAATATTAAAATGGCAGAGCTTGCGAGGCTGGGCTGCAACAGCTTGATTTAATCCCGATACTTGTGCCTGTACGGATTTGTACGGCAGCTTTATCAGGTGGAAGAGTCGCTCGGAAATAATGTTGCCTCTGATCCCGAGTCGATCAGTGCACGAGCTGAATAATTTACACCCAAATGGCGAACATATATAACAGCCGTACTTAGGAGAACACCGTGGGTGTTAATTGCAACATAATTGTGAACATTCGTTTGTTCGGATGGAGTGGACTGTATGGATTGATTGGAGGGAGCTGTTGCTTGTGGCATGGAGACTACTGTAGGGCTCAATTGTGGAGTGTCACTACGATGCAAGAGCGTATTGTGACGACCCTTGCACGTAAAAAAATTGTGAGCACTTGTGCAATCCCTTAACTGATGACCCCTGGCGAAACAGTTCAAACATAGTTTTTGCTGTTTGATGTAAGTTGCCCGTTCGCTGGCGGGCATTTGGAGAAATCATGGGCACAGACGGATAGGGTGATTCTCCCTGAAGCACAATTTGCAGGCTTGTGGCTGGTTGGCGACCTTATTCTGAAATAAGTTAAGCCTTTTCGTGGTAGGAGGTTCTGCGCGAACAATTTTTGAGTGCCCTGGAGTATTTGCGGTTGTCTTAAGCTCTTCTATCGCCTCTAGAGTGCGATAGCGTTCTTAGAGGAAGGCGTTCATCTCAAGCCTAGATGAGATGTCGTTCTTTCTCGAGATGGACTGTTCCCATAAGGAGACTGTTAATTTGGGTAACTTGGAGGAACATAGGAACACGAGTATACAGTCCCAGTTTTCTATATTAATTTCGGATAACTCCAGAGCTGTTGAGCAACCTTTAATGGTGCTGTGAAGTTCCTTTATTTCCATTCCAGACACTTGGAAGATTTGCTGCAGGTTGAAAATAGCTGTTGACTAACAATTTTCGGCTCTCAAAACGCTAAGACAGATTAGTCCAGGCTGATCGGAAGCCGACACAATCGCCTGAGCCTCACCTCTTGTTTTTGCATTGAGATATAATAAATTGTCGACCTCTGATAACCTAGGATTATTTATGTAAATTGCGGTTAAGAGGTATCGAAATATTGGTATCTTGAGCATTGTGCGATCTAGAAGCAGCGATGTGACTGCTTAGTTTGCCAAGATGCAATGATGATTGCTTCCATAGACTCTGAAAAATACACATGCATTCGATCCATTCATAGCTACTACAAAAGTTCATCTACTGTTGTTCGGGCCCACCTGGGACCCAGGCGTGTACATTGCCGTCGCGTGATCGGCATTTTCCAGCCTTTGACAACGTTTCTCAATGAAGGCTGTAAGCCGCTCACATGATGGTATGATGTCCAACGGCGCATCATCCTCCAGCTAGCTTGCGTGGCGTTATCTAGTTTTTGCAGCAGTGTGTGTACTATGATACAGCCGGCGATCTGTTCCACACTGACCATCGATTTCAGCGCACGTAGATGAGAGTTAATCTTATCCACCTTTCTTAAACCCAAAATTTCTGCGATATGAGCCTGCAAAATAAATTGTTTGTTATTGAAACGATTATCAAGCAGTTCTAAAGCGGGAGCATAATTAGCTTTTGACATTTCCAACGAGCGAATTGTATCCAATGCTGTTTCTTTGAGGTAGGTAGACTGTAGATACTAGAGGTTCTAAGTTGGTCAAATACATATCCTTATCAATAACCATTGTGAACCTGTTAGAGAAATCGGACCATTCTATGTAGCCAATCATCGGCTGGGGCTGAATTGAAAGTGGAACAATGTGCAATCTGCTGAACCTTGCCTCGAAAATTTGACGGAAGATCCTTTTCAATGCTGGCCTGACTCACATCCAACAAACTATCATAGATTATTTCAAATTTCGCTTGCAAGTCAGATGCCATGCTTATGTAATCTTTGCAGCTCGTAGTCCTCAATATTGCGAAGTCGCTCGGAATCAAGTTTAGTGAACAATCTATTTGATATATCGTGAAAAACAAAATGTTGTTTCATACAACAACTTAATTTTCGACCGATCGTTCCTATGGCAGCTATATGATATAGTAGTCCGATCTTAATGGGATTTTAGATGCATATGGGGAGTATAGTAAAACTAATAAATGCCGAGTTTGGTTAAGATATCTTGAAAATAAAATGTTTTTTCATACAACTTAATTTTCGAACGATCGTTCCTATGGCAGCTATATGATATAGTGGTCCGATTTTAATAGGACTTTGCCTGTATTTGAGGAGTATAGAAAACCTTATTAATGCCGAGTTTGTCAAGATATCTTGATAAACAAAATGTTTTTTTATACAACTTAATTTTCGACCGATCGTTCCTGTGGCAGCTATATGATATAGTGGTCCGATCCAGCTGGTTTTGACATATGTGCTGCGTGCAACATAAAAAGGGACTTCTGCAAAGTTTCATTAAGATAGCTCTAAAGCTGAGAGACTAGTTCACATAGAAACATGCAGACGGACAGACGGGCATGGCTATATCGACTCGGCTGTTGATGCTGATCAAGAATATATACTTTATGGGGTCGGAGATGTCTCATTCTATGCGTTACACATTTCACGACAAAATTATAATACCCTCTGCAAGGCTATAAAAATAATATTGTGAGTCTTGAACTTACAAAATTTTAAGCAAAAGATAAATTAATTGGATGCTTGCCAATGTGCGGTGGCTTCTCCAGGTGGCCACCTCACTCCGGTTGGGATAGCGGCGAACATGGCTTTTGCGAGCGCTGCCTCTGGCGGTGTGACCACCGGCAGAGCGAGCTCTGCTCCTGGGCCTACGGTCCCTGTTTCTGCATTAGAAGTGGTGGCTGACCATGGCCTAGGTAAAGGATGTAGATGTGACGGTGGGGCGGGAGCGACACCGGCGGACTTACGAGTGGATCGTAAATAAGCACTACGTCATACCCTGTTGACTAGTACGTTTAATCCATTCGAGACATTTCCTCCTTTGAAGCCCTTCATCCCAGCAAACCCTGTCCAGTAGCTCCTTAACAAGTGTCTCCGGAGCATGGATTTGGAGGCGTTTAGGCGCGTGTTATATTTGCGCTTCAAAGGCCGTAATTTGTATTTGTAGTCAGGTGTACCCTAGATTAATATACCTCAAAAAAATTAGTTTCGGTCTTGTGGAACCACCAAATAATAAAAAAAGCTGTTATTTTTTACTAACTTTTTCTGTTTATTTCTCCCTAGTCAATACACGTTTGAAGCCGCAAAAGTGGCTTGTGGCAACGTCGCTGGTTTATTATCCTGGACAATGGCTATGGCTAAATATTTTGAAGTTAATAAAGAGGTTCTTCCACTAAAAGCAAATTTAGCCGTGCAAGAGGCAAAATATCAAAGAGCATCGGAGGACTTGCGTGAAGCCGAAGAGCTACTGCAACAAAAAGAAAATGAATTAGCGGATGTCCAAAGGACTTTGGAAGAAGCTGTTTCTAAAAAACAAACCGTTTTGACTGAAGCAAAAAAATGTCAGGACAAAATGGATGCAGCAACTGCGCTAATAGGTGGATTAGTTGGCGAAAAAATTAGGTGGACAGAACAAATTGCATCATTTAAAAGTGAAACGGAACGTTGGTTGGCGACGTTATTTTGCTTACTGCATTTCTATCATATACCGGTCCCTTTAATCAAGAATTTCGAAGCTTTTTTTAAGCATTTGGACTAAACAAATTATTGAAAAATGATTCCGATTTCAGCGAGCGTAAATGTATAGATAATCTTACAGATCGATCACAAATTGGGGAATGGAATATTCAAGGTTTACCCACAGATGAATTGTCTATTCAGAATGGAATTATTGCTACGAAAGCAAGGCGCTTTCCACTGCTTATTGACCCACAGTCACAGGGCAAAGTTTGGATCAAAAATATGGAGAAACAAATCAACTTATTATTACAGCTCTTAATCACAAATACTTTCGTAATCACATTGAAGATTCACTTAATTTGGGGCAACCTATTATTATTGAAGATGTGGCAGAGGAGTTAGATCCCTGCCTAGATAATTTACTGGATCGCAATTTGCTTAAGGTTGGAACACAATATAAAGTTAAAATAGGCGACAAAGAGGTTGACTGGAATCCAGACTTTAGGTGTTACATTACAACCAAGCTTCCTAATCCCGCTTATACGCCAGAAATATTTGCTCGAACATCTATTATTGACTTTACTGTCACGATGCGTGGATTAGAAGATCAATTATTGGGTCGTGTCATACTTACTGAGAGAAAAGAGCTGGAAGATGAACGTGTACAATTAGTGGAGACAGTCACTATAAATATGAAAAAAATGAAAGAGCTAGAAGCAAATCTATTACATAAACTATCTACACAAGGTAGTTTACTTGATGATGTAACAGTGATTGAAGTACTAACACAAGTAAAATACAGCAATAGAAGTCAAGGAAAAAATTGAAGTAGCTAAAGTAACTGAGGGCAAGATAAATGCTGCCCGTGAAGAATATCGCGTCGTAGCTACTCGTGGAAGTGTGTTATACTTCCTTGTTTGTAGTATGACAATGGTTAACAATATGTACCAAACTTCACTTGTGCAGTTTTTGGACCGTTTCGATGCTTCTATGCATAACTCAGCAAAAACGCATATAACACAAAAGCGTATTAAACGAATTATAAACTATCTGACTCTTGAAATTTACAGGTATAAATCTCGTGGACTGTATGAGAAGGATAAATTTCTTTTTGTACTTCTTATGGCATTGAGTATTGATCGTCAGTTGGAGCTGATTACATTTGACGAATTCCAGACATTTATAAAGGAGGCGCCGCGATTAATCTGAATGACTGTCCTCCCGTGCCATTCGCTGGGTAACAGATGAACATGGCTAAATTTGGTGCAGCTCACAAATCTATCCCGTTTGTCAACATACTTACAAAGGTTAGTGGAAATGAGAGAGCCTGGTTTATATGGTTCAAAAAAGATTCTCCTGAAAATGAAATCATACCAGATGGTTTCAATTCACTCGATCCGTTTCGTAAGATGCTACTTATACGCTCTTGGTGTATGGACCGAACTATTGCTCAAAGCCGAAAATATATCTCACTCATTGGGCGAACGTTTCGCGGAACCGGTCGTTCTTAATTTGAAGAGTTACTCTTAGAGAGTAGGGAGCTTGTCCCAATGATATTTTTCTTTCACTCGGCTCAGATCCATCTAATATAGAATTGCTAGCTAAAAAGAATGAACTCAAGTGCCACCCAATATCAATGGGCCAGGGACAGGAGATCCATGCTCGTAAATTAATTTCGACATGCATGGATGAAGGCGGGTGGGTGCTTTTGCAAAACTGTCACCTTGGTTTGGAGTACATGAACGAGTTAATGGTTCAAATTTTGGAATTAGAACGGCAAAGTAAACAATTAATAAATCCAGGATTTCGTATATGGATTACTACCGAGCCTCACCCTATGTTTCCAATAACACTGTTACAGATGTCACTTAAATATACAAATGAACCTCCAGCGGGAATACGAGCGGGACTTAAGCGAACTTATACCAATTTGTCCCAAGATTTTCTGGACTATTCACAATCGCCATTTTATTTATCTCTTGTCTATTCTATATCCTTTCTTCATACTGTGGTACAAGAAAGACGTAAATTTGGGCCGCTTGGATGGAATATCCCCTATGAATTTAATTCCTCTGATTGGTTGGCCAGTTGCTTATTTGTTCAAAACCATTTAGATGACCTTGAACCAGGAAAGGGTATTAGCTGGGTAACCGTACGTTATATGCTTGGAGAGGTACAATATGGTGGACGTGTTACCGATGATTATGACAAGCGACTTCTTAATACATTCACACGTGTTTGGTTTCATGATGCTCTTTTCGAAGACAACTTTCAGTTCTTCAAAGGATACATCGTATACAGCTTCAAGGAACGTGAATCATATTTATCAGCCATTGACAATAT
Organism: Drosophila americana; assembly: GCA_030788265.1. Taxonomy (NCBI): domain Eukaryota; kingdom Metazoa; phylum Arthropoda; class Insecta; order Diptera; family Drosophilidae; genus Drosophila; species Drosophila americana. Next base: position 79,870 of record JAURSC010000271.1, on the reverse strand, counting down.
TTGAATGTCGACCCTCCGCAGGTTTATGGATTTAATTCGAATGCCGAAATAACATATCAAACCAATACGATGCGTAATATTTTGGAAGAAATTATGTCCATTCAACCTAAAGGTAAGTATTTAATAAATAATTATCTTATATTTTTAATTTGTCTGCATTTTTAAATAGAATCTTCAAGTGGAACTTCCGAACTAGAGAGGATAGAGTTTCCCGTCAAGTTAGGGAAATGCTCGGTAAAACTCCTCCAGCGTTCGACTTATTTGATGTAAAACAAGTCCTCATTGCCGCAGGTGCTACAAGTTCTATGATATATTTCTACGCCAAGAGATTGATAGGATGCAAAGAGTAAGACACATTTAATTAAAAAATAATATATCCTTTTTAAGACATTTTCATTCCAGATCATACTTCTTGTGCGTAACACTTTTAAAGATCTCCTACTTGCTGTTGAAGGAACTATTATAATGAGTGAAAACTTAAGAGATGCTCTTGATAATATTTTTAATGCACGGGTACCGACTGTATTTAAGCGTGGTAGTTGGGTTTCCTCTAGTTTGGGCTTCTGGTTTACCGAACTTATTGACCGTCATACGCAGTTTTACAATTGGTGCTTTGGCTCGCGTCCAGTTGTTTTTTGGATGTCTGGATTTTTTAATCCGCAAGGATTTCTTACGGCTATGCGTCAAGAAGTTTGCTCGCGCGCATCAAGGCTGGGCCTTAGATCAAGTAACAATGCATAATGATGCACTAAAAGTTGGTCCAGAGGAATGCAAAAAGCCTCCCAAAGAGGGAGTATTTGTACATGGATTATATGTAGATGGTGCCGGCTGGGATAGACGTACATCGCGCCTTGTGGAATCACCAATAAAGTTTTATTTACCCTTATGCAGTTGTACATATCTATGCGATTTACTCAACAGCTGCCAAAAATCCAAAACTTTACACTTGTCCTGTCTATAAGAAAATCAATCGCACCGATCTTAACTATATCTGCCCACTGTGGTTGCAATCCAATAAGCCACCAGATCATTGGGTCTTGCGTGGCGTTGCTTTGCTATGCGATGTTAAATAGAGACTTATAGTTTATTATAATGTTAAGCTGTCAATTACAATATCTAAAATTATCAAGTATTGTACAAAATAATAAATGTAATTTTATCTGACTGGTTGTCAACTTTCTATTTTAAATGTTGGCTTGTTATTTGAGTAAATAAGTTATTCCGCCCTGAGCTATACTAGTAAGCCGCTATGCAACAAAGGATTTCGATCGTTCCTATGGCAGCTATATGATATAGTTGTCCGATTAATAGTATTTGCATATATATGAGGAGTAGAAGACTAATATATGATATAGTGGTCCGATCTTAATAGGGTTTTGCATATATGAGGAGTATAGTAAAACTAATAAATGCCGAGCTTGGTCAAGATATCTTGAAAACAAATGTTTTTTCATACAAGTTAATTTTCGACCGATCGTTTCATGGCAGTAAACTAATAAATGCCGAGTTTGGTCAAGATATCTTTAAAAACAAAATGTTTTTCATACAAGAACTTAATTTTCAACCGATAGTTCCTATGGCAGCTGTACGATATAGTGGTCCGATCCCGCGGTTTTGACATATGTGCTGCGTGGAACAGAATTAGGGACTTCTGCAAAGTTTCATTAAAGTAGTTTTAGAACTGAGAGACTAGTTCGCATAGAAACACACAGACGGACAGACGGACATGGCTCTATCGACTCGGCTGGTGATACTGATCAAATATATACTTTATGGGGTCGGAGATGTCTCCTTCTATGTGTCACACATTTCACGACAAAATTATAATACCTCTGCAAGGGTATAAAAATTAACGTATTATTTGTTGTATATGATTTATTATTGAAAGACAATCTTTAAAGCATTTCATACTGATGGTTTCCAAAATGATTTTAAATACCCTTTGCCTTTAACAACCTACGTCCTCAAGTTTCAATGAGTACATTTTGGATCGAAGTCTATGAATTCTTTCATTATCCTACCATTATTCTCATCTTTTATCATGCTAATACTTTTTATTAACTCTCTTTACGGCATATATATGAGCATGATCATCAGATATTCAGATGTCTCAAATTTTATTTGAAGATCATCTCTAATATCTGCATAGAAGTCCTCAGTTTAGTTGTATATATTAAGGAGTCTGTATCCACACAATTTAATGCTAGATCAGATTTAATCTTTGCTACCATATAATCATAATGAAAAGCATACATCAACAATTGCGAAAGAAATAATACTGTAAACCCTAAATATATGGGCTTATATTAATAGTTATGCAAACTTTTCATTTGGATTGCATACATATTATTCGAGAATTGCACTGAGCTATGAAAGTTTGATTTGCGATTAATGCCCCTGCTCCCTATTGCAAAACGTTGTTTCCCATGCACCAATTTAATGTTTTTACGTTTTAAATGTTTTTATGGTTTTCCCATACACTGCATTATTTATAGCTTAAAATATCTTTTTCGAAATTATTATTCGCCTGCGTTCTATGATATGTATTAATATCAATATATTTTCTTAACCAAGGAGACTGTTTAAGCCGTAATATACGGTAAATCTTGGTTATTTATATTTCGACCTTTGGTCAGCGATAAGCTTTTTAACTGTACACTTTGCAGTAGGTTTTGATTGCTTGGACAAAACGGCATGTCGTATGGATATCATGAAGGGATGCTGGGTATTCTAAATCTATTTCAAGAATATATCCATTTATACGTTAGAGAAATTGAAAATAAATGAAATGATCGTATTTCTTCCTAACTTAACCATGGAAATCACCATGGAAGGCATTGTGACATCGCCCACCCATATAGATTATTTGAATCCAAATACATTAAATATTGAGATGATTTTGGGCTTTCATATCATTTATATACTTATGATATCTCTGACAACATTCCTCTAATACACCACGAATACCATTTTGTATTTGCATATTTGTCTGTATTTCTATTCCAGTTGTTTTAGCATAGCATCCCAAGATAACCCGGAGCTGTGTAATAATGGGCTGGGTCCAATGAATAAATATTCTTGCAAATAAACGAAAATTTTCGAAACATCTGCAAGCAAAAGTACATCAGTCTTTAAAACAGCTCCATATAATCTTTGAGGGTTTTACAATTAAAAACTCTCCACACGTTCTGAGCGTGTAAATATCATCATCTAAACATTCTCTATTTGCAAGACTGTTGAAAAATGTTTCCCTTGGTGTAAGAGCAGTTTCTTGCAGACATTCAAATTTAGTAAAGTATTCATATGGCAAAACTGCCTTCCTATGTACTGATTAAAGGGTGTTAACAGTGAAATTATTATGTTCTAAATTAGAGCTAAGACTATCTAAATCTGTAATATATGTATTTTGAAAGGAAAATGTAAATCTCTTTATTGAAGGTAGAACCTTAATTTCATCTTCAACTTACAAGCAAATGAGCATCCATAGTATGAACGAATAAGAAAGGCTATCTTCGGCACGCCGAAGATCTAATACCCTTGCAGATATCCTGTTTTTTGGTCAATTGGAGTCACCAAACTTGACATATAGCTTCTAAAATAGAATATATATGCATTTGATGTTGAAAGAAGAGGGTTCAGGGTATCCCCTAGTCGGGAGCTCCCGACTAAAACCCTTACTTGTTTCAATTGCTGTTGGTATAATAAGAGCTAGTCACCAAACTTGACATATAGCTTCTAAAATAAATATATATGCACTTGAGTGGTAAAGAGGTTCAGGCAAAGACAATAAAACACTAAGATAAGTAACGCGCATACATTTGAATGCGACGCAAAATTTCTAGCCTGGCCTTTCATCTGGCCTTTGAGGCTTCGTACGGCATGCTGCCGACTGGTTGTTCGTTCTCCAAAGACCAGACGAACGAGCTACGAAGTTAGTCGCCAGCCTGCCTTCAGCAAAGCTGGTCGATGCTGATTTGCGTCGCTTCGTTTTCGAAGTACATTGAGCGAAAAAAGTTTAGAGCTTACGATCGACGCAAAGTACTTGTGCTTTATCCATGAAATGCAGGCTTTATTTAAATGATATATTACCCTCGCGGTGTTCCCTGGGTCGAGCGGCGACTTTGTTCTTTTAATTCGAACAAAAAATAATAAAATAAAAATCAAAATTACTTAAATGTATCTTTGAAAACAACAAATTTAAATTTAAAAACTACGAAAATTGTTTCTTTGCCAGCCAGAGACTGCCAGAGCAGGGAAAGCAACACATTCAAATATGCTTCTATGTATGTATATTCACACGCATACAAACATAATTGCTTGCACGGCCCTCATCGAGCCGAAGCTGAGAGCACATTCTATTTTTGGCTTATTCGTTCTCTCGGCTGTGAGAGCGCAATGCTACAGATTTCGTTTTCGTTCTCAATTTTCAAAAAATCAAGTTGCATAGTAGCGAGTAGTTCATCGAATAACTATCGATATCGCCGTGTGAATTGTGCTCCTAAAAAATCGTGGAAAAAAGTGACAAAAAACGGACAAGCCCACCTAACAGTGGCATATAATACAGCTGAAAGTGAATTGAACCCCAAAAAAAATCAAAAACTGCGTTAAAGTGCCTAAAATAAAGAAAGACCCAAAAATCAAAACTGCAAATGTGCAATTTGCACACAAGCAAAAACTGGGAGCTGTCAAAGCCAGTGCTGCCAATGTCAATGCCGAGTTGCCTACAAAAATAGCAGTCAGCTTAAACAACGTTCAGGCTTCCATGGCAAATAAAAACTTAAAAAACGATGACGTCCCTGGTACCATGCATACAACACACGCAGCAACACCTGCTCCAGTCATGCAGTGTTTAGCAATATTCCACCGCCAACTAACCCCGAAGTCACAGCAATCAAGTACACGGTCTTCTAGCCCCGCTCACTGAAGCAAGTAGATCTTCACCTGATTACATGAACGAGGTTCACGCGTACACTCCTGAGGGATGGGGACAGTCGAACCAGCTACAACTACAACAACACGGCATTGTGTGCACAACAGCAAACCACAACAACTACAACCACCGTGTCCTCAAGTAGCGGCTGCAGGACCTCTGCCTCCAATGGTACAAGCCGTGCCGCACTGGAGCACTCTGGAACACACCGCAAAAGCACCAATGAAGCTTTCCAGCTTATCCCAGTAGAAACATATAGCGCCCAGAGCTCTTTCCCGGCAGCTGCGTCTTGCAGCGGTCTTTGCAGCCAAATCCCTGCTCTGCACCCTCTAAAGAGCAAAGGTAATATGCCAGCCTTCCAAGAAGCGCTGGTCAATTGGCAAACGACTAAAACAAAAAACGACAAGGAACAACACTAAAGGCCGAGCCATCAAAAAAGGGAAAGTACCACAAAAAACGGGAAAACCAGCAAGGCAGGAGAAAGTTCAACTGCTCCCAGTGCCTCCCTGACAAATGGAAACAGATATGCTCCACTTGCGCCTCTGGAAGAAGCCTCTGACATCGAAGACGACGAGATTGAAATTGCAGATGAAGCTCCGCCAGCTCGTCCCGAACCTCATCCTGAAAAAAGGTCCCTAAGCCAGGCCCATAACACTTCCTGGAGTTACGACATCGTCGCAATGGAACAGACACTTGACCAGGCAGCTGGCCCAGATGCCTACGAATTTAAGGTCTCTCCCTCCGGCACGCTGAGAATATACGCGAAAGATTCCGACACTCATAGAGGCATATTCGCAAACTCACTGAGGTCAGGGTCCAGTTCACGCACTTCTGTCTCAAGGAGGACAGACCATATCGCGTAGTCGTCAAAAACTTGGCCGCTTCTACTCCCAGAAGCCAAATCGAAATGTCTTTGCAATACACGGCCACGTTGTAAAAAATCTATACAACCCGGGGACCAGGCTACCTTCAAGTGACGCTGATGCTGACCCCGCAAACGATTCGCCAAATCGCAACTACTGGTTCGTAGATCTTAAGCAGGCCCCAAACAACAGGGACGCGCTTCTAATTAGCAAGGTTGGTCGTCAAAGGGTCCAAGTTGAGCTTCCGAGAAAGAATAAAGCATCAGGCAATGTTATCGCTGCTATGAGTTCGACCACACAAAAAAACTATTGCCTCAAAAAGCCCATATGTGGACGGTGCGGCCAACCCCCTGGACCAACTCGGAGCAATGTCAGGCCAAAACGGTGGCAGACCTGCGATGCTCAACTGTGATGGGAACCATGCTGCTTATTATAAAGGATGCAAAGCATTCCAGCAGCGCTTGAATGCCCGACAACCGGCCATCAATGTTGCCCTCCCGGCACGACACAACCAACAGGAACCTGCACGGCGCATCAACTCGCAGTTCGTACCCTCCCGAATTGTGCAACAAGGCCTGTCGTATGCTGACGCGTTGCGGCCAGGACGCAACACGTACCAGCAAAATGCAAGCGTGCCAACCCCCTGTGTGCAATCAGTCCACCGCTACAACAATGCAGCCCAATACCTCCAGCATGGATCTCAGGGGCAAGACACGTCCCTCGGAAGTATCCTTCAAGGACTCCAGCAGTCGATCGCAGCACTGAATGCAGCAGTCACAAGTATCCTGGTCAGCATCAAGGAGCTGAAGGACGCGCAAACTCCACAGCTCGGTCTTCCCACTCACCGCAAATAATGGCTGCCCAGATGCGCCTCGGATCGTGGAACGCTCGCAGCATCTTACAAAATGCAAACGAGCTCAAACTGTTTTTGAGAAAACATGAAATAGACATCATGCTTGTCTCAGAAACCCACCTACACGCCGGCCTGTACTTCGCCATGGAGGGATATGTTTGCTACCGTGCGGATCACCCAGCAAATCGAGCCAGAGGAGGTGCTGCGGTGCTTGTCAAGCAGAACTTGGTGCACTACCACTATCTCAGGTGACTTCCAGCGCAACACAAATGGCTGCTATTATGGTGGGGACTCCTTTGGGCGAAATACCTGTAGCTGCAGTGTACTTACCACCAAATCTATCCTGGAGCCGAGCTGGATTCGATTCTCCTTGATCAATTTGGTCATAAATTCATCGTTGGAGGTGACTTCAACGCCAAACACCGGCTGTGGGGAAGCTACAGAGCTGACAACAGAGGCATTGCGCTACATGAAGCGCTCACCAGCTGCTCAGCCCAGGTCTTGGCCACCGGGAGACCTACCCACTTCCCGTATAACAGGCAAAGTACTCCTTCGTGCATTGACTTCTATATATACAAGGGTATTCCCAACAGCTTAATATCAGTTCGCGAAGAGTATGAGCTTTCATCTGACCATCTACCCTTACTTGCAACGGTATCTACGTCTGCTCAAAGGACTGTAAAAAAGCGAAGGCTTGTCACCCCCCAGTCGAACATACAACGCTTCAAAGCTGAACTGAATGGCATGATTGATCTAAGCATGCCAATCTTGACAGCCGAGGATGCCGACGCTGCAGTTCAAACCCTGCTGTATCAAATACATACCGCGGCTGCCAACGCTGCGCCAGCACAGATGTATTTTACGCCTACAAGCCAACCTACGAGGACGCTTCCCCCCATCGTTGAAGGCCTTCTTTGCCTGAAAAAGCGGCTGAGGAGGGAGTACGTCCGGACCCAGGACCCCAGAATCGATAGGATCTATCGCCGTATCGCCAACAGAGTCAGAAAGGAGTTGACCTTACTGAGAAGAAAAGCCACAGACACCATGCTGGAGGAAGCAACGGCAGACGAGAGCTCCAAATTCGCACTGTGGAAACTTACCAGTCGATACAAGCGGCAACCTGCACCAAAGTTTCCCGTTCGACATCCCGATGGGACCTGGGCCAGGTCGCCAATGGAAAGAGCCGAAGCCTTCGCCTGTAACCTGGAGGAGCGTTTCAACCCGTTTGAGACCGCATCGCATAGAAGGATACAGCGAGTCGCGCAAATCCTGGAGGCGCCGCTACAAACGGCACTCCCTTTATCACCAATCACCTTCCAAGAAGTAAAGCAGGAGATAAAGAGCCTAAAAAACAACAAAGCCCCTGGGGAAGATCGGTTGGACAACCAGACAATTAAGCTATTGCCATACAAGGCGGTGCTTTTTCTCGTAGCCATTTTTAATGCAACTCTTCGGCTAGGTCATTTTCCAGTAGCCTGGAAGAAGGCGCATATCATTATGTTGCACAAGAGCGGAAAATCCCCTAATCAACTGGACTCTTATCGCCCCATCAGCCTCCTGCCTACCTTTGGCAAGATACTGGAAAGGTGCATCCTTAGAAGGATCCTGGATACTCCGGAAATAAAACGCTTAATCCCGAAGTTCCAGTTTGGGTTTAGACTGAAACACGGTACCGCTGAGCAACTCCATCGGGTCACAAATTTTATTTTGGATGGCTTTAACATCCAACAAGCTTTTGACCGGGTGTGGCACGCAGGACTCCTCTCCAAGATTAAGGGCAAATTGAATCCGCAGTTCTTTAACATCATTGCGAGCTTCTTGAACGAGAGGACATTTAGAGTGGTACAGGATGGCATAGCCTCTCATACCAAACGCATAAGAGCGGGAGTTCCACAAGGTAGCGTTTTGGGTCCCACTCTTTACAGCCTCTTCACGCACGATATGCCCAAGGCAAGCGAAATACCCCTCGTCAGTCGGCAGGATTTCCTGGTGGCTACGTTTGCTGATGACACGGCAATCCTTGCCAAGAATAATTGCGTCTACGAAGCAACAGACATCCTGCAAGAGTATCTGAAACGCTTCGAAAACTGGGCTTGCAGGTGGAATATCTCTGTGAACCCCCAAAAATGTGCAACGGTCGCGCAAGGACTCCTCCCCTGGACTTTTTCTTCATGGCGAGCTCTTAGAGTAGGTGCGTGGCCATAAATACCTAGGGATAACACTCGACAGACGACTTACGTTCAAAAAACATGTCACCGACGTCACCAACAACTTGAAAAGCAAAATCAGACGTCTGAGCTGGCTGCTAAACCCAAACAACAAACTCTCGCTCCGAATAAAGTCCAAATATATAAAGTAATACTTGCCCCTGCATGGCGATATGGACTACAGGTATACGGAATTGCCGCGAAGACGCACCTTAACAACTTCGCATCATGCAGGCCAAGATCTTGCGAAAAATGTCTGGAGCCGAATGGTATATTCGAACACGAGACATTGCAAAGGACCTTAAGGTTACTATGGTAGGAGACCTTATTAACCAACAAACAGCAAGTCACTTATGTAAGCTCCGCAACCACCCTAACGTCTTGGCAAGAAATAAAAGTTGCTAAAAGTGAAAAGTAACAGAAAATTAGCAAAAATAAAAGTAACTTAAAACCAAAAAAAAAAAAAAAAAAAAAAAAAAAATGCATAGTAGCATTTTGTTGTATGGCGTTACTCATCTTAGTGTTTGTATTGTCTTTGGTTCAGGGTATCCCCTTGTCGGGAGCTGCCGACTAGAACCTTTTACTTGTTTCAATTGCGGTTGGTATTGTTGTTGTTGTTAATCCAGTTCAAGATTGTAAGATGATGTCACTTTTCAGTGATTGCAGTTTTTGAATATTGCAAGTTTTCCGAAGATTGAAAGTGTCACGGTCGCCATGTAATTAATCAATTTATTTAAAAAGACACAAGCATGACTGTTTTCTTTCAGGTACCTTTATTTTATGAATCTTAGTTCTCTAACGATCAAATCACACCTCTAAAGACCGCGTAGCTGCGCTGCCAGTGACGCCGGAAGAGAAGCGATCAGCTTATGTATAAATGTTTACATAGACTGGCGAAGAGTCGCCGCGGCTGGTAGGAAGTATTATGTTCACATAGTGACAGAGCCGTCAGAGCGCATGTCAAATATGCCGACTCAGCACTGTCCAGTCCCATGCATTCAAGACCGGTCATATTATGCTTGGGACTTGAATATGTATACATGAATGTTGTGGCCAACTGCTACAATGTACTTGTAATATTTAGGCATACCACTGAGTACAGTGAGCATTCGAAATGTGAACATACTACATCTCCCTCCTTTAAAAAAATAAAATATGAAGTTATTTCTTAGTATAGTTACTTGTATAATAAAATTTTCTGTCTGTTTCTATGCGAACTTGTCCCACAGTTTTAAAGCTATCTTAATGAAACTTTGCAGAACTCCCTCTTTCTGTTGCACGCAGCACATATGTCAAAGCCATATATTGACCAAATTCGGCATTTATTAGTTTAACTATGCTCCTTATATATATACAAAATCTTATCAACATCGGACCACTATATCATATAGCTGCCATAGGAGCGATCGGTCCAAAACTAGGTTTTGATTAAAAACCTTTATTGGTTATCAAGATGTCGGGACTGTTTTCCGCCAGTAAATGTAAGATATATGACAGCGGTATTCATATTCTATTTTCCCAGTACTTCTTAGATACGGGCAAAGTACTATGAGCATTATGAAAAGGCTGGGTCTGCAAGGGTATTAGATCTTCGGCGTGCCGAAGTTAGCCCTTTTCGTTTTTTTTTTATTTATTAATCATTTTTTTCTAATATAGCATATTTTGATATAATAGATTGACACTTATGTAGTTAATATATAAACTTATAACAGCTAAATGTATCGGGTCCTTCTCTTGCATCATCGATGGACAAGATGTTAAATGTATCCCAAGTTGAGATTTATTGAGATCACAATATGACCGCAGGTAGCTTCTAAACGAATCCAGAAAACTCAGCTCTTCATTTAAGACAACATTCTGAAAATCTTCTGTAAACGCTTCAATTTTATTAATAATTGAGCGGAACAATGAAATTGATACGTGGAAGAATTACTTTTAATAAAACATAAAGATTTAATTCTTTTGATAAAACAATTTTATTATTTATATTGTATTAAACATATATACAATATGTTTAAAAAAAAATTTTGTTTTTTTTTATTTATTATTCAATTGTTTAAAGTCGTCCGATATCAAATAGTTCTAACATATGCCCGCTTGATAGCTGCACACATCATGCTGATTTAAATGGGAACCACACTTTTTATAGCCGCTGATTTTTTTATATATTTTAGTCTTCGACGCTTGTTTTTAACATATATTGTAAGATGTCTTTTTCGCGAAACCATCCCACGAGACCACTGCATCTGCCCTTGAATAGGTTTTCTGAAGCTTGTTTAAGTCCCTAAAGGGGTATGGAGGTTTTATTCGAAATACTCGATCGATCATGGTGTCGGGTGTAAAGAAGATTGCGATCTCTTTGACCATAATCTCACATTGTTTTCCGCCAGTAAATGTAAGATATATGACAGCGGTATTCATATTCTTGGCTATGCGTTGAACTAAAGAGGTTAATACACAACCAAGCGGTCACATGTTGAAGTATTTCCTGTTGCTAAGTCTATAGAAATTCGAACATCAATGGGTCCGGTTTTAACTGCCTCTGCCACTGTTAGGAGTGGTTGGGGTTCTTTCACATTATAGCTTTCTTGAAATTTAGCGTACATACAGCAAATCGTCCGAACTCAAATATAAATTTAAATCATCAAATGGAGGACGTTCTCTATCAGCTGTTAGCTCTACATTCCAAGTGTGTCGGCCGCCATCTGTGAGTGATGGATTCAAATAACAGTCCCAGCTACGGAATGCTTTTGGGAGAGAACTTCCACTTTTAACCACATTAAACATTTACAGTTTTGCTTGATCATTTAGTATTATATGTGTAATTTTCCACATATAATAATAATAATAATATGTGGAATTTTCCACATATAATTACCATCCAGCGTTCTCAAGCATTTCACTCTCTGATTTATTTAAAGAAACAGTTTTTTATAGTTAAAGTAACTCCAACCAATCGAGTGCGATCAATTTCACTTCCATTTAGTTCATATCGAATTTCATCAAATCAATATGCCATCCAGTTATTTTTAAGTTTGCCTGTAGCAACTGATGTATCAGTATCCGTAGTAGCCGTAGCATCCGAACCTTCTATGCTGATGAAACTTTTATGTAGAAAAACATACAAATCTTGGTTTTTAATTGTAATTCGAACTTCTTCGTTAACATTGAATGATTGAAGATAGGGTGTATAATAGAGTTGTGTCGTTTAGTTGAGACCAAATTCGATTGAACTGGTCATTAAAATGAACTACTGAACTTATTCAGAGATTAGTGAGGAAAATCGGTCATTTAGTTCACTCGTTCAGCTATTCAGTCGGTCATGAACGATGTATTCTGTACTCGTTCAGTCGGTCATGAACGTTGTATGCCACTCTGCAGTTCAGCCGTTCCTGAACGATACATTCATTTGAGATGTTCAGTTCTTAATAAACATAAATTTGATTTGACTACATAACTGAACTAAGCGAATAGTTCATGACCAACTGAATAGCTGAGCAGAATTCCTCGTTCACGACCAACGGAATAGCTGATCAAGTGAACTAAATGACCGATTTAGTTCACGGCCAGAACATGAACGAGTGAACTTAATCAGTAAATTTAACTAGAAATCCCCACTATATATATATATTCTTGATCAGTATCAACAGCCGAGTCGATAGAACCATGTCCGTCTGTCACTCTGTCTGTTTCTATGCGAACTAGTCTCTCAGTTTTAAAACTACTTTAATGAAACTTTGCAGAAGTCCCTCTTTCTGTTGCACGCAGCACATATGTCAAAACCAGCTGGATCGAACCACTGCCATAGGAACGATCTGTACTATACTCCTATATATATGCAAAATCCTATTAAGATCGGAAGACTATATCATATAACTGAATGTTGTGGCCAACTGCTACAATGTACTTGTAATAATATTTAGGCATACCACTGAGTACAGTGAGCATTCGAAATGTGAACATACTACATCTCCCTCCTTTAAAAAAATATAAAATATGAAGTTATTTTCTTAGTATAGTTACTTGTATAATAAAATTTTCTGTCTGTTTCTATGCGAACTTGTCCCACAGTTTTAAAGCTATCTTAATGAAACTTTGCAGAACTCCCTCTTTCTGTTGCACCCAGCACATATGTCAAAGCCATATATTGACCAAATTCGGCATTTATTAGTTTAACTATGCTCCTTATATATATACAAAATCTTACCAACATCGGACCACTATATCATATAGCTGCCATAGGAGCGATCGGTCCAAAACTAGGTTTTGATTAAAAACCTTTATTTTTTATCAAGATGTCGGGACTGTTTTCCGCCAGTAATTGTAAGATATATGACAGCGGTATTCATATTCTATTTTCCCAGTACTTCTTAGATACGGGCAAAGTACTATGAGCATTATGAAAGGCTGGGTCTGCAAGGGTATTAGATCTTCGGCGTGCCGAAGTTAGCCCTTTTCGTTTTTTTTTTATTTATTAATCATTCTTTTTTCTAATATAGCATATTTGATATAATAGATTGACACTTATGTAGTTAATATATAAACTTATAACAGCTAAATGTATCGGGTCCTTCTCTTGCATCATCGATGGACAAGATGTTAAATGTATCCCAAGTTGAGATTTATTGAGATCACAATATGACCGCAGGTAGCTTCTAAACGAATCCAGAAAACTCAGCTCTTCATTTAAGACAACATTCTGAAAATCTTCTGTAAACGCTTCAATTTTATTAATAATTGAGCGGAACAATGAAATTGATACGTGGAAGAATTACTTTTAATAAAACATAAAGATTTTTAATTCTTTTGATAAAACAATTTTATTATTTATATTGTATTAAACATATATACAATATGTATATTAAACATATATACAATATGTTTAAAAAAAAATTTTGTTTTTTTTTTTTATTATTCAATTGTTTAAAGTCGTTCGATATCAAATAGTTCTAACATATGCCCGCTTGATAGCTGCACACATCATGCTGATTTAAATGGGAACCACACTTTTTATAGCCGCTGATTTTTTTATATATTTTAGTCTTCGACGCTTGTTTTTAACATATATTGTAAGATGTCTTTTTCGCGAAACCATCCCACGAGAGCACTGCATCTGCCCTTGAATAGGTTTTCTGAAGCTTGTTTAAGTCCCTAAAGGGGTATGGAGGTTTTATTCGAAATACTCGATCGATCATGGTGTCGGGTGTAAAGAAGATTGCGATCTCTTTGACCATAATCTCACATTGTTTTCCGCCAGTAAATGTAAGATATATGACAGCGGTATTCATATTCTTGGCTATGCGTTGAACTAAAGAGGTTAATACACAACCAAGCGGTCACATGTTGAAGTATTTCCTGTTGCTAAGTATATAGAAATTCGAACATCAATGGGTCCGGTTTTAACTGTCTCTGCCACTGTTAGGAGTGGTTGGGGTTCTTTCACATTATAGCTTTCTTGAAATTTAGCGTACATACAGCAAATCGTCCGAACTCAAAATATAAATTTAAATCATCAAATGGAGGACGTTCTCTATCAGCTGTTAGCTCTACATTCCAAGTGTCGGCCGCCATCTGTGAGTGATGGATTCAAATAACAGTCCCAGCTACGGAATGCTTTTGGGAGAGAACTTCCACTTTTAACCACATTAAACATTTACAGTTTTGCTTGATCATTTAGTATTATATGTGTAATTTTCCACATATAATAATAATAATATGTGGAATTTTCCACATATAATTACCATCCAGCGTTCTCAAGCATTTCACTCTCTGATTTATTTAAAGAAACAGTTTTTTATAGTTAAAGTAACTCCAACCAATCGAGTGCGATCAATTTAACTTCCATTTAGTTCATATCGAATCCATCCAGTTATTTTTAAGTTTGCCTGTAGCAACTGATGTATCAGTATCCGTAGTAGCCGTAGCATCCGAACCTTCCTAGAAAAACATACAAATCTTGGTTTTTAATTGTAATTCGAACTTCTTCGTTAACATTGAATGATTGAAGATAGGGTGTATAATAGAGTTGTGTCGTTTAGTTGAGACCAAGTTCGATTGAACTGGTCATTAAAATGAACTACTGAACTTATTCAGAGATTAGTGAGGAAAATCGGTCATTTAGTTCACTCGTTCAGCTATTCAGTCGGTCATGAACGATGTATTCTGTACTCGTTCAGTCGGTCATGAACGTTGTATGCCACTCAGCAGTTCAGCCGTTCCTGAACGATACATTCATTTGAGATGTTCAGTTCTTAATAAACATAAATTTGATTTGACTACATAACTGAACTAAGCGTATAGTTCATGACCAACTGAATAGCTGAGCAGAATTCCTCGTTCACGACCAACGGAATAGCTGATCAAGTGAACTAAATGACCGATTTAGTTCGCGTCCAGAACATGAACGAGTGAACTTAATCAGTAAATTTAACTAGAAATCCCCACTACATATATATATATATTCTTGATCAGTATCAACAGCCGAGTCGATAGAACCATGTCCGTCTGTCACTCTGTCTGTTTCTATGCGAACTAGTCTCTCAGTTTTAAAACTACTTTAATGAAACTTTGCAGAAGTCCCTCTTTCTGTTGCACGCAGCACATATGTCAAAACCAGCTGGATCGAACCACTGCCATAGGAACGATCGGTACTATACTCCTTATATATATGCAAAATCCTATTAAGATCGGAAGACTATATCATATAACTGAATGTTGTGGCCAACTGCTACAATGTACTTGTAATAATATTTAGGCATACCACTGAGTACAGTGAGCATTCGAAATGTGAACATACTACATCTCCCTCCTTTAAAAAAATATAAAATATGAAGTTATTTTCTTAGTATAGTTACTTGTATAATAAAATTTTCTGTCTGTTTCTATGCGAACTTGTCCCACAGTTTTAAAGCTATCTTAATGAAACTTTGCAGAACTCCCTCTTTCTGTTGCACCCAGCACATATGTCAAAGCCATATATTGACCAAATTCGGCATTTATTAGTTTAACTATGCTCCTTATATATATACAAAATCTTACCAACATCGGACCACTATATCATATAGCTGCCATAGGAGCGATCGGTCCAAAACTAGGTTTTGATTAAAAACCTTTATTGGTTATCAAGATGTCGGGACTGTTTTCCGCCAGTAAATGTAAGATATATGACAGCGGTATTCATATTCTATTTTCCCAGTACTTCTTAGATACGGGCAAAGTACTATGAGCATTATGAAAAGGCTGGGTCTGCAAGGGTATTAGATCTTCGGCGTGCCGAAGTTAGCCCTTTTCGTTTTTTTTTTATTTATTAATCATTCTTTTTTCTAATATAGCATATTTGATATAATAGATTGACACTTATGTAGTTAATATAAACTTATAACAGCTAAATGTATCGGGTCCTTCTCTTGCATCATCGATGGACAAGATGTTAAATGTATCCCAAGTTGAGATTTATTGAGATCACAATATGACCGCAGGTAGCTTCTAAACGAATCCAGAAAACTCAGCTCTTCATTTAAGACAACATTCTGAAAATCTTCTGTAAACGCTTCAATTTTATTAATAATTGAGCGGAACAATGAAATTGATACGTGGAAGAATTACTTTTAATAAAACATAAAGATTTTTAATTCTTTTGATAAAACAATTTTATTATTTATATTGTATTAAACATATATACAATATGTTTAAAAAAAATTTTGTTTTTTTTATTTATTATTCAATTGTTTAAAGTCGTCCGATATCAAATAGTTCTAACATATGCCCGCTTGATAGCTGCACACATCATGCTGATTTAAATGGGAACCACACTTTTTATAGCCGCTGATTTTTTTATATATTTTAGTCTTTGACGCTTGTTTTTAACATATATTGTAAGATGTCTTTTTCGCGAAACCATCCCACGAGAGCACTGCATCTGCCCTTGAATAGGTTTTCTGAAGCTTGTTTAAGTCCCTAAAGGGGTATGGAGGTTTTATTCGAAATACTCGATCGATCATGGTGTCGGGTGTAAAGAAGATTGCGATCTCTTTGACCATAATCTCACATTGTTTTCCGCCAGTAAATGTAAGATATATGACAGCGGTATTCATATTCTTGGCTATGCGTTGAACTAAAGAGGTTAATACACAACCAAGCGGTCACATGTTGAAGTATTTCCTGTTGCTAAGTATATAGAAATTCGAACATCAATGGGTCCGGTTTTAACTGTCTCTGCCACTGTTAGGAGTGGTTAGGGTTCTTTCACATTATAGCTTTCTTGAAATTTAGCGTACATACAGCAAATCGTCCGAACTCAAAATATAAATTTAAATCATCAAATGGAGGACGTTCTCTATCAGCTGTTAGCTCTACATTCCAAGTGTGTCGGCCGCCATCTGTGAGTGATGGATTCAAATAACAGTCCCAGCTACGGAATGCTTTTGGGAGAGAACTTCCACTTTTAACCACATTAAACATTTACAGTTTTGCTTGATCATTTAGTATTATATGTGTAATTTTCCACATATAATAATAATAATATGTGGAATTTTCCACATACAATTACCATCCAGCGTTCTCAAGCATTTCACTCTCTGATTTATTTAAAGAAACAGTTTTTTATAGTTAAAGTAACTCCAACCAATCGAGTGCGATCAATTTCACTTCCATTTAGTTCATATCGAATCCATCCAGTTATTTTTAAGTTTGCCTGTAGCAACTGATGTATCAGTATCCGTAGTAGCCGTAGCATCCGAACCTTCCTAGAAAAACATACAAATCTTGGTTTTTAATTGTAATTCGAACTTCTTCGTTAACATTGAATGATTGAAGATAGGGTGTATAATAGAGTTGTGTCGTTTAGTTGAGACCAAGTTCGATTGAACTGGTCATTAAAATGAACTACTGAACTTATTCAGAGATTAGTGAGGAAAATCGGTCATTTAGTTCACTCGTTCAGCTATTCAGTCGGTCATGAACGATGTATTCTGTACTCGTTCAGTCGGTCATGAACGTTGTATGCCACTCAGCAGTTCAGCCGTTCCTGAACGATACATTCATTTGAGATGTTCAGTTCTTAATAAACATAAATTTGATTTGACTACATAACTGAACTAAGCGTATAGTTCATGACCAACTGAATAGCTGAGCAGAATTCCTCGTTCACGACCAACGGAATAGCTGATCAAGTGAACTAAATGACCGATTAGTTCGCGGCCAGAACATGAACGAGTGAACTTAATCAGTAAATTTAACTAGAAATCCCCACTACATATATATATATATTCTTGATCAGTATCAACAGCCGAGTCGATAGAACCATGTCCGTCTGTCACTCTGTCTGTTTCTATGCGAACTAGTCTCTCAGTTTTAAAACTACTTTAATGAAACTTTGCAGAAGTCCCTCTTTCTGTTGCACGCAGCACATATGTCAAAACCAGCTGGATCGAACCACTGCCATAGGAACGATCGGTACTATACTCCTTATATATATGCAAAATCCTATTAAGATCGGAAGACTATATCATATAACTGAATGTTGTGGCCAACTGCTACAATGTACTTGTAATAATATTTAGGCATACCACTGAGTACAGTGAGCATTCGAAATGTGAACATACTACATCTCCCTCCTTTAAAAAAATATAAAATATGAAGTTATTTTCTTAGTATAGTTACTTGTATAATAAAATTTTCTGTCTGTTTCTATGCGAACTTGTCCCACAGTTTTAAAGCTATCTTAATGAAACTTTGCAGAACTCCCTCTTTCTGTTGCACCCAGCACATATGTCAAAGCCATATATTGACCAAATTCGGCATTTATTAGTTTAACTATGCTCCTTATATATATACAAAATCTTACCAACATCGGACCACTATATCATATAGCTGCCATAGGAGCGATCGGTCCAAAACTAGGTTTTGATTAAAAACCTTTATTGGTTATCAAGATGTCGGGACTGTTTTCCGCCAGTAAATGTAAGATATATGACAGCGGTATTCATATTCTATATTCCCAGTACTTCTTAGATACGGGCAAAGTACTATGAGCATTATGAAAAGGCTGGGTCTGCAAGGGTATTAGATCTTCGGCGTGCCGAAGTTAGCCCTTTTCGTTTTTTTTTTATTTATTAATCATTCTTTTTTCTAATATAGCATATTTTGATATAATAGATTGACACTTATGTAGTTAATATAAACTTATAACAGCTAAATGTATCGGGTCCTTCTCTTGCATCATCGATGGACAAGATGTTAAATGTATCCCAAGTTGAGATTTATTGAGATCACAATATGACCGCAGGTAGCTTCTAAACGAATCCAGAAAACTCAGCTCTTCATTTAAGACAACATTCTGAAAATCTTCTGTAAACGCTTCAATTTTATTAATAATTGAGCGGAACAATGAAATTGATACGTGGAAGAATTACTTTTAATAAAACATAAAGATTTTTAATTCTTTTGATAAAACAATTTTATTATTTATATTGTATTAAACATATATACAATATGTTTAAAAAAAAATTTTGTTTTTTTTTATTTATTATTCAATTGTTTAAAGTCGTCCGATATCAAATAGTTCTAACATATGCCCGCTTGATAGCTGCACACATCATGCTGATTTAAATGGGAACCACACTTTTTATAGCCGCTGATTTTTTTATATATTTTAGTCTTCGACGCTTGTTTTTAACATATATTGTAAGATGTCTTTTTCGCGAAACCATCCCACGAGACCACTGCATCTGCCCTTGAATAGGTTTTCTGAAGCTTGTTTAAGTCCCTAAAGGGGTATGGAGGTTTTATTCGAAATACTCGATCGATCATGGTGTCGGGTGTAAAGAAGATTGCGATCTCTTTGACCATAATCTCACATTGTTTTCCGCCATTAAATGTAAGATATATGACAGCGGTATTCATATTCTTGGCTATGCGTTGAACTAAAGAGGTTAATACACAACCAAGCGGTCACATGTTGAAGTATTTCCTGTTGCTAAGTCTATAGAAATTCGAACATCAATAGGTCCGGTTTTAACTGCCTCTGCCACTGTTAGGAGTGGTTGGGGTTCTTTCACATTATAGCTTTCTTGAAATTTAGCGTACATACAGCAAATCGTCCGAACTCAAAATATAAATTTAAATCATCGATGGAGGACGTTCTCTATCAGCTGTTAGCTCTACATTCCAAGTGTGTCGGCCGCCATCTGTGAGTGATGGATTCAAATAACAGTCCCAGCTACGGAATGCTTTTGGGAGAGAACTTCCACTTTTAACCACATTAAACATTTACAGTTTTGCTTGATCATTTAGTATTATATGTGTAATTTTCCACATATAATAATAATAATAATATGTGGAATTTTCCACATATAATTACCATTCAGCGTTCTCAAGCATTTCACTCTCTGATTTATTTAAAGAAACAGTTTTTTATAGTTAAAGTAACTCCAACCAATCGAGTGCGATCAATTTCACTTCCATTTAGTTCATATCGAATTTCATCAAATCAATATGCCATCCAGTTATTTTTAAGTTTGCCTGTAGCAACTGATGTATCAGTATCCGTAGTAGCCGTAGCATCCGAACCTTCTATGCTGATGAAACTTTCATGTAGAAAAACATACAAATCTTGGATTTTAATTGTAATTCGAACTTCTTCGTTAACATTGAATGATTGAAGATAGGGTGTATAATAGAGTTGTGTCGTTTAGTTCAGACCAAGTTCGATTGAACTGGTCATTAAAATGAACTACTGAACTTATTCAGAGATTAGTGAGGAAAATCGGTCATTTAGTTCACTCGTTCAGCTATTCAGTCGGTCATGAACGATGTATTCTGTACTCGTTCAGTCGGTCATGAACGTTGTATGCCACTCTGCAGCTCAGCCGTTCCTGAACGATACATTCATTTGAGATGTTCAGTTCTTAATAAACATAAATTTGATTTGACTACATAACTGAACTAAGCGAATAGTTCATGACCAACTGAATAGCTGAGCAGAATTCCTCGTTCACGACCAACGGAATAGCTGATCAAGTGAACTAAATGACCGATTTAGTTCACGGCCAGAACATGAACGAGTGAACTTAATCAGTAAATTTAACTAGAAATCCCCACTTTATATATATATATTCTTGATCAGTATCAACAGCCGAGTCGATAGAACCATGTCCGTCTGTCACTCTGTCTGTTTCTATGCGAACTAGTCTCTCAGTTTTAAAACTACTTTAATGAAACTTTGCAGAAGTCCCTCTTTCTGTTGCAGGCAGCACATATGTCAAAATCAGCTGGATCGAACCACTGCCATAGGAACGATCGGTACTATACTCCTTATAAATATGCAAAATCCTATTAAGATCGGAAGACTATATCATATAACTGCTATAGGAATGATCGGTCGAAAATTAAGTTTTTGTATGAATAAACATTTTGTTTATCAAGATATCTTGACCAACTTCGGCACTAATTAGTTTTACTAAGCTCCTCATATATATGCAAAGTCCTATTAAGATCGGACAACTATATCATATAGCCGCAATAGGAACTATCGGTCGAAAATTGAAAGAGAACTTCCACCTTTAACCACATTAAACATTTATAGTTTGGCTTGATCATTTAGTATTATACGTGGAATTTTCCACATATAATAATAATAATAATATGTGGAATTTTCCACATATAATAACCATCCAGCGTTCTCAAGCATTTCACTCTCTGATTTATTTAAAGAAGCAGTTTTTTATAGTTGAAGTAACTCAAACCAATCGAGTGCGATCGATTTCACTTCCATTTAGCTCATATCGAATTTCATCAAATCAATATGCCATCCAGTTATTTTTAATTTTCCTGTAGCAATTGATGTATCAGCATCCGTAGTAGCCATAGCAACCGAAACTTCTATGCTGATGAAACTTTCATGGTTTTTAATAGTTATTCGAACTTCTTCGTTAACATTGAATGATTGAAGATAGGGTGTATAATAGAGTTGTGTCGTTTAGTTGAGACCAAGTTCGATTGAACTGGTCATTAAAATGAACTACTGAACTTATTCAGAGATTAGTGAGCAAAATCGGTCATTTAGTTCACTCGTTCAGCTATTCAGTCGGTCATGAACGATGTATTCTGTACTCGTTCAGTCGGTCATGAACGTTGTATGCCACTCTGCAGTTCAGCCGTTCCTGAACGATACATTCATTTGAGATGTTCAGTTCTTAGTAAACATAAAAGTAAGCGGGATTTTAATTACACTTTTGATTTGACTACATAACTGAACTAAGCGAATAGTTCATGACCGACTGAATAGCTGAGCAGAATTCCTCGTTCGCGACCAACGGAATAGCTGATCGAGTGAACTAAATGACCGATTGATGAACTTAATCAGTAAATTGAACTAGAAATCCCCACTCTAGTGCATAAGTATATTATCCTTTTTCCTTATACTATCATCGGAATAAGGTTTTTCACGAACATTTAAAATGCTGTTGTTTGCCATTGTTTTCTAACCTTAAAACCTAGAGATTTTAAGAATTTTATTTGCTGGCGTAAGTGCTCTCCTAGTTGACCCTCGACTTACTGTGGAATATGAGCGACTATTTCGTATTACTGGCTTCCACACGTTTTTATTATTGGAAATTATCATTATCGTGGTCTCAAATGTAAGCGAAGAGTTACTTCCTCTTCACGTAAGTTAATCAAGTCACCGTCTTGATCAATTATTCGTATCGTTAATGTGTTTATCTCTCTGGTGTTTAATGGCAAGTTAATAAGGTTGTGTGGGATCTCATTAATTTTATATCCCGGTGCAACGTTGAGAACAAATTCATGAAGCGTATGCGATAAAATATTGTTTACATATGATCCGTTAATAATATTACACTCCAATCGAATTGTATTCACTTTAAAAATAGAAAAGTATGAGTAACGTTCGGGACTAGAACTCTTTTTTTAAATCCAAGAAATTGACCAAACAAAGGATTTTAATTAATATGTATTGGCAAACTTTTACTCATCAATTGTGAGATCAGAGTGATAAGTAATAAGTTTTTGTTCTACCAATTTATCTATGATAAAATCAACAATGTCCTCAAGCTCTTAAGATCCTACAGGAATTTCAATCGTATCTTCCCCAAAATGAAATTTATTTATTTATTTATTTATTATATATTAATGGTCGACAAAACGAGTGTCTTCCTCATTATTCAATAGATTATACAATAGAATTTTATTCTAAAAGCCTAGTTAAAGGATACAATTTTCTAAATAGCATCACCGACCGATGGAGGTGTTTTATTTGCCAGTCCGGCCAGCTGTGCCCCTTTTCACAGCTAATTTTGTCAGTGACGCTATTAGAGCCTACAAGCAGAAGGTTGTAAGTAGGAAAAAAGTGTTCTCACGTAACATTAAAATAATCTTAATTTTCTATATTAATAAAGAAAATACAATAAATAGGAAAAATGAAAGTAAGAAGATTGTTAATAAAGTAAAGCAATGAAAGTTAAAAAGGGGCGATAATTTTTGGTTGGTCTAGCAGGAACAGAGAATTGAAGACGCCCTAGCAGAAAAGGAGAATCTATGTCGCCAATAATCAACTTATGTAGAAGGACAACACCGAGAATTGTTCTACGGTTGGTTAAAGATGGAAGGTTGAGAAGAAGCAGTCTGCTGGAGTAGGATGGCAACCGAAGATTAGGTTCCCAATTTAAACCTCATAAGGCAAAAAGCAGAAATTGCTTCTGAACAGATTCAATACGATCCTGGCTATTGTTATACTGTGGAGACCAGATGCAAGAGCAGTATTCAAGGATAGGGCGAACAAGAGAGATGTACAGAAGTTTTGTAATAAAAGGATCGTTAAACTCTTTAGACCATCGTTTAATGAATCCAAGTACACCTTTTGCCTCATTTACGATGGTATCTATGTGAAGATTGAAACAGAGTTTAGAATCAAAAATTACGCCTAGATCCTTAACTGTTAGTATACGTTGCAAAGGGATATTGTCGATTGTATAACTGATAAGATAAGGTGTAGTACGATTAAAAGTCATAAACATACACTTTGAACAATTTAGATGCAATTGATTGGCCGAACACCATAGTTGCATAGCGTTCAAATCGTCTTGTAGACGAGAATGATGTAGGGGATTAGTGTATGATAGAAAAAGTTTGACATCGTCCGCATACATGAGTACACGGGCATGTGATATAACAGAGGGGAGATCATTTATAAAAAGAGTAAAGGGTAAAGGTCCAAGATGACTACCTTGAGGAACACCAGAAGTAACGTGAACCCGTTTAGAGGTAGTCAGCCTCAGCATTACTCTTTGGGTGCTACCTTTTAAATAAGAATTAATCCAAAGCAGAAGAGACAGGGGGAAACCTATTTGGTCAAGTTTAAAAAGTAAAATGTCATGGTGCACGGAGTCAAACGCCTTACTGAAGTCAGTGTAAATGACATCAGTTTGCATTTTCGAAAGGAAAGCATCGTTTACCAAGGAAGTAAACTCAAGCAGATTGGTCGTAGTTGACCGATTCTTTACGAATCCATGTTGAACAGGGGAACAACTGATTTGCAGAAATGCTGCAAATTCGAAGTGATTATTTTTTTAAATAAATTAGGAATAGCGGACAGTTTTGCAATGCCCTGTAATTTCGTATATCAGACTTCCCACCTTTCTTGTGAAGAGGAATGATATAAGATTCTTTCCAAAGAGATGGAAAGACAGAAGTTTCAAGGGATAGATTAAAAAGCTTTAGCAATGGATAAAGAAGGGAAGAACTACACTCCTTGAGAAGACAACTAGGAATATTGTCCGGCCCAGGAGAGTAAGAAGACTTTAAAGAGTTTATAGCTAATAGGAGAGAGGAGTGTGAAATAATTAGAGGAGGTATATAACTTGCATATAACTTGAAGAAATAGTATAAGGGTAAGCATTAGGACAGACTGAAGAGTAAGTTGATTGGAAAAAATTAGCAAAGAGGTTAGCAGAATCAGTGTCATTGCTAGCTTTATCCAAGCCAAGAAAAAAAGAAGATGGCAAACTTGAAGATTTACGCTTCAAGTTTACAAAATTATAAAACTGACTCGGATTTCGGGCAAATTGCCTTTTACAACGTGTTAGATAATTCTCATAGCATTGAGAATTAAGAAGAAAGAAGTTCGCCTTGGCTATGGAATATTTAGCCAAGTCTGTACACGAACCAGACTTTTTAAACTTTTTAAAATATTTGGATTTTGCATTTTTTAGATGTGATAATCTGGTAGTGAACCAGGGTTGTTTTAAAAAAGTGGTCGAAGGAATTGACTTAGGAATACACACATCTAAGAGGGAGATTAGGGTGATGTAAAAAAAGTTAATGGCTGTATTCATATCAACTGAGTCATATAAGAAAGACCAATCGGTTGAATAAATAAGCTGATTCAGCAAAGAATAATTTCCTTTGCGAAAGCAATAGCGGGGCTTATTGGCTGATGAGCACGAAATGAAAGGATTACAATTTAGCATTGCAATCTCTAAAGTTGGATGATAGACATCCTCAGGAAGAAATAAAGGAGGGGACCTAGACACATTAGAAATAAGGTAGTCGTTAACAAATACAAGGTCAAGTGTTCTAATCAAATGATTAGAAAATGAATTGATTTGAAACAACGAAAGATCAAGCATGCAGTCTATAAAATCGTGCTGTGCTGAGGGCACTAGATAATTTTTGGCGGTAAATAATGACCAAGAGATGTTGGGCAAATTAAAATCACCCAACACCATAAATAGGTCACTATCACGCACGTGTGAAGAAACTTCTTTAATACAAGTAATATGTTTCATATAAACTTGAATATCAGAAGAAGGTGGGACATAAGAGCATGTTACATAGACATTCTGTGTAGGAAAAGACACCTTAACTGAGACAATCTCAGCGTCAGTAGGCGTACTAAAACAGAAAAGTTCAGACTGGAGAGTGGCTTTAACGGCAATTAACACCCCACCACTTCGAGTCGGCCGATCATGTCTATACAAAATAAAGTTATTCGGTAAAATCTCAAAATCAGATATGGTTGAGTTCAACCATGTTTCTGAAAATGCTATTATATCCGAATTGAAGGAAGTGCTGGCCATGAAAAGATTTTTAAGTTTTGAAATGAGACCTCTAACATTCTGATAATGAATAAAGATTTGGTCAGAAGATGAAGCTAGTTTTTTGGGGCAGAAATGGTACCCTGTATTGAAGAGACTGGAAAGGTGACAGGCTGGTTACGCTTTTTAGGCTTGAACTCGTGAACAATCATGTGTGGAGGCCAAAATTTGGGATCAGAAATGATTGGGAACATATCATGTGAAACATTTATTTTGAATGATGATATTTCACGAGGGGTGGAGAAATTAAATTTGGTTATTGACACGCTAGCAGAAGATTTGCTAGCAATATAGGCTGCCAATGACTCAGAAGTGGTGTTCGACGAAAGTCGAGACACAAAGACTTGCCTACGAGGGGCAACTACCGTTAAAGTAGGCGCTGATGGGGCTGTAGGTAATATAGAAGTTGGAGGAGCTAACGAGGCACAATGATTGTTTTTAACAATCTGGGTAAGATTGCGCGCAGGTCTACCTTTGCGGCCAGGAGCTGATGGGGCTGAGGCAGTTTGATTAATTGGGACGGGATCAGGTACGGGCTCTACTGGGACTAGTACAGGGGTTGAAACAGGGGTAATTGGACAGTCGCTTGGAGAAGGCGATAAAGACAACATTGAAGATACCTCCAAGTTGCTAGGAAGGGACAAGAAAGTAGTAGGTGTCTGAACAGACGTAGAGGGCAATTGCAAAAGTTGAGGCTCCAACCGGCGATTGGTTGGGGACTCAAATTTATATTTGCCAAGCAACTCGAAACTCGAGTCAAAATTACTTGAGAGCTGCTTAGCCACATTATTTAATTTTAAGAATTGACTTCTCACAGAATTATACATTCTAGAGAAATCAATTTGCTTGTCGATGCATTCTGGGCACGACCAACGCAAGCCACCACAGCCCTTCTTGGCAATAGCAGCGATCTTGTCGCAATCACGCCCAGTGAGACCTGCACATTTAGCATGCATCATATTCTCACACAGCCAGCAATTAACAAATTGCGGCAGTGCAGAATCATCAGCCTGCTTGAACGTGCACGGTTTCTTACAGCACAACATAATTATTTAATGCGTATGCAAATTGCGAGAGCATAGAGCAAAACGATAACGGTGCACAAGATAGAGCAAGTAAATACACAAACAAATTGTTTGGAACGAAAAGCAATAGAAAAAAACCTGGATCGAACCACTGCCATAGGAACGATCGGCCGAAAACTAAGTTTTTGTATGAATAAACATTTGTTTTTCAAGATATCTTGACCAAACTCGGCATTTATTAGTTTTACTAAGCTCCTCATATATATGCAAAGTCCTATTTAAATCGGAAAAAACATTTTGTTATTCAAGATATCTTGACCAACCTCGGCATTTATTAGTTTTACAATACTCACCATATATATGCAAAACACTTTTAAGATCAGACCACAATATTATATAGCTGCCATGGGAACGATCGGTCGAAAATTAAGTTCTTGTATGAAAAAACATTTTGTTATCAAGATATCTTGACCAATATCGGCATTTATTCGTTTTACTATACTCCTCATTTATATACAAAATCCTATTATGATCGGAAAAAAACAATTTGTTTTTCAAGATATCTTGACCAAACTCGGCATTTATTAGTTTTACAATGCTCACCATATATATGCAAAACGCTTTTAAGATCAGACCGCGATATCATATAGCTGCTATAGGAACGATGGGTCGAAAATAAACTTTTGTATGAAAAAACATTTTGTTTTTCAAGATATCTTGACCAAACTCGGCATTTATTAGTTTTACAATACTCACCATATATATACAAAACCCTTTTAAGATCAGACCACGATATCATATAGCTGCCATAAGAACGATCGGTCGAAAATTAAGTTCATGTATGAAAAAACATTTTATTTTTCAAGATATCTTGACCAAACTCGGCATTTATTAGTTTTACTATAATCCTCATATATATGCAAAATCCTATCATAATCGGACCACTATATCATATAGCTGCCATAGGAACGATCGGTCGAAAACTAAGTTCTTGTATAAAAAAACATTTTGTTTTTCAAGATAATTTGACCAAACTCGGCATTTATTAGTTTTACTGAAATCCTCATATGAAAAATCCTATTAAGGTCGGACCACTATGTCATATAGCTGCCATAGGAACGATCGGTCAAAAAGTAGATTCTCATTTGCGTGCAAACCCCTATTTTAAGACCAGACCACGATATCATATAACTGCTATAGGAACGATCGGGCGCAAATTAAGTTCTTGTTCGAAAAACATTTTGTTTTTCAAGATATTTGGACAAAACTCGGTATTTATTAGTTTTACTATTCTCCTCATATATTTGCAAAATCCTATCATAATCGGAGCACTATATCATATAGCTGCCATAGGAACGATCGGTCGAAAATTAAATTCTTGTATGAAAAAACATTTTGCTTATCAAGATATCTTGACAAATCTCGACATTTAATATTTTACTTTACTCCTCATATATATGCAAAAGCCTATTAGGATCGGACCACTATATCAGATATCTTGAGCAAACTCGGCATTTAATAATTTTACCATACTCACCATACATATGCAAAACCCTTTTAAGATCAGACCACGATATCATATAGCTGCCATAGATACTGTTGCCCTATTGAGCTTTTTGAATAGCTTTCACAAATAGAAGTAATTAGCTATTTATTTTTTGTGTTTAAAATTGTTTTGTTTTAGAGGCGAGAGATTTTCATCCTTTACGAGGACTATGTCGTTGACGCATAGGCCTGGTTTCGGAGTACGCCACTTGGAGCGCTGCTGAAGCAGTGTTAAGTATTCTTCACGCCAGCGAGACCAAAACAGTTGTTGGAGGTATGTTACGCGTTGCCAACCATCCAGACGATTGAATTGAAGGTGCGTCACATCAGGTTCAAAGAACGATGAGCTAGGTCCACCAATCAAGAAATGAGCTGGAGTGAGCACATCTAGATCTGCTGGATCCTTTGAAAGAGGAACAATGGCCTGGAATTAATTATCGATGCTATGTGGCAGACTAGGGTGCGAAACTCTTCGAAGTTGAGAACACAAGATCCAACAGCACGATAAAAATGATGTTTCGCTGTCTTCACTGCTGCTTCCCAAAGGCCGCCAAAATGCGGTGAACGAGGAGGTATAAATTTCTAATCAATGGAATCAGCCATGTAAAAATTATGCACTGACTCAATATGATTACGACTTATGAATAGACGCTTGAGATCGAGAAGCTCGTTTTTGGCGCCGACAAAGTTGGTAGCGTTATCCGACCATATCTGAGATGGCCTGCCTCGAGTCGATATAAACCTCTTAAGCGCATTCAAGAAAGAAGCTGTCGACAGATCCTTGACCAGTTCCAGGTAAACCGCTTTAGTCGCGAAGCAGACGAAGACAGCCATGTAACATTTGACTGGAGCTTTATTTCGTACGTCTGGCTTATAGAAAAATGGTCCACAATAGTCAACACCAGAGACT
Organism: Drosophila americana; assembly: GCA_030788265.1. Taxonomy (NCBI): domain Eukaryota; kingdom Metazoa; phylum Arthropoda; class Insecta; order Diptera; family Drosophilidae; genus Drosophila; species Drosophila americana. The sequence continues at coordinate 50,426 of JAURSC010000271.1, read as the reverse complement.
TCAAAGGCTCGACAAGCAGTCAAATGTTCTTTGGGCAGATCACCCATTATATGCTCTATTAATCGGGACTTGGCACGAACGCATCTCACACATTTTCCAACCACCTTGGATACGGTCTTCCTTCCACCAATCGGCCAATACTGCAACCAAATATGAGCAAGAAGTGCCCGTGGACCAGCATGTAAGTCCTGATTGTGAAACCGTGTGATGACTGAGTCTGTGATGGGATGGTGACACGGGAGAATTATTGGATGGCGAGCGTCGAAATCCAGCGAAGAGTTTTTCAAGCGCCCATCAAAAAAGGGTTAAGTGATGCGATACAACTGGACGGTTTAACAACTCTTCTCGATTGCAATGACTTGATCTCTTCCCACAGGTGTGCTCTCTGGACTAGCCTTAGTAAGACTTGGGTCCCATGTTGTATATCAGACACTGTTAGTCCAGGATGCCTGCTTCTGTGTATGAATTTATAAATATATCCGAATATACCCACCATTGTATCAAATGAGTTGACGTATTTACAAGTGACAGTTATATCAACGAAGGGAGATGACGCAACAAGGACCCTTTTTTTAAGTTCGAGTTCTGTCCTTTCTGACAAGCAAGAAGCAAGCCAGTCCGATTTGTTTTTAACTAGAAATTCTGGGCCGTTGAACCACAGTGACGATTGATCTAATTCACTTGGCCTAGATCCTCTCGAGAGTATATCTACCGGGTTGACTGAAGTAGGCACGTAACGCCATTCCATGACATTAGTTACCCCTTGAACTGCTATGACGCAAGGCAAGGCATACAGAAGAATCCGACCAACAGTAGAATTTCCATCGAACAGATTCGTTTTAGATATCTCACGCATGAGATTAGGTAATAACACGCCGCCAGACAGCTCTAGCTTTGGAACTGTGATTGTTTTCAGAGGAGCTACAAGCGATTTGGAACACAACAACTGGCTGATGTTCGTCGAGAAAGGACGCAGGCACAGGCTCAATAGCGCAACAGCTGCCTAAGGAACGATCGGTGAAAAATTAAGTTGTTGTATGAAAAACCATTTTGTTATTCAATTAACTCATCATTTATGCGTTTAACTATACTCCTCATATATGCGAAGATCGGACCACGATATCATATAGCTGCCATATTAACGATTGGTCGAAAAGTAGATTCTTGTATGAAAAATATTTTGTTTCTTAAGAAATCTTGACCAAACTCGGCATTTATTGGCTTAACTATGCTCCCTATATAAAAAAAAATCCTATCAACATGGGACCACTATATCATATATCTGTTATAAGAGCGATTGGTCGAAAACGAGGTGTTTGATAAAAAACCCTTTTTGGTTATCAAGATATCTTGATCAAACTCGGCACTTACTATTTTCCTGGTACTTCTTAGATACGGGCAAAGCACTATGAGCATTATGAAAAGGTTGGGTCTGCAAGGGTATTAGATCTTCGGCGTGCCGAAGATAGCCCTTTTTCTGGTTTTCATACCCTTGCAGAGGGTATTAAAATTTTGTCGTGAGATGTGTAACGCACGGAAGGAGACATCTCCGAGCCCGTAAAGTATATATACTTTTGATCACAGCCGAGTCGATGAAAAACCATTTTGTTTTTCAAGATATCTTGACCGAACTCGGCATTAATTAGATTTACTAAGCTCCTCATATATATACAAAATCCTATTAAGATCGGACCACTATATCATATAGCTGCCATTGGAACGGTCAGTCGAAAATTAAGTTCTTGTATGAAAAAAAATTTTGTTTTTCAAGATATCTTGACCAAACTCGGCATTTATTAATTTTACTATACTCCTCATATGCATGTAAAATCCTATTAAGATCGGACTACTATATCAAATAGCTGTCATTCTAACGATCGGTCGAAAATGAAGTTCTTGTATGAATAAACATTTTATTTTTAAGATATCTTGACCAAAATTGGCATTTATTAGTTTTACTATACTCCTCATATGCATGTAAAATCCTATTAAGATCGGACTACTATATCAAATAGCTGGCATTCTAACGATCGGTCGAAAATAAAGTTCTTGTATAAAAAAACAATTTGTTTTTCAAGATATCTTGACAAAACTCGGCATTTATTAGTTTTACTATACTCCTCATATTATTGCGAAATCCTATCATAATCGGACCACTATATCATATAGCTGCCATAGGAACGATCGGCCAAAAATTCAGTTGTATGAAAAAAAATTTTGTTTTTATACCCATGCAGAGGGTATTATAATTTTGTCGTGAAATGTGTAACGCATGGAAGGAGTCATCTCCGACCCCATAAAGTATATATATTCTTGATCAGCATCAACAGCCGAGTCGATATAGCCATGTCCGTCTGTCCGTTTGACCGCCTGTCCGTCTGACCGCCTGTCCGTCTGTCTGTTTCTATGCGAACTTGTCCCTCAGTTTTAAAGCTTTCTTAATGAAACTTTGCAGAACTCCCTCTTTCTGTTGCACGCAGCACATATGTCAAAACCAGCAGGATCGGACCACTATATCATATAGCTGCAATAGGAACGATTGGTGGAATATTAAGTTCTTGTATGAAAAAACATTTTGTTTTTCAAAGATATCTTGGCCAAACTCGGCATTTATTAGTTTAACTTTACTCCTCATTTATAGGCAAAATCATATTAAGATCGGACCATTATATCATATAGCTGCCATAAGAACGATCGGTCGAAAATTAAGTTGTATGAAAAAACATTTTGTTTTCAAGACATCTTGACCAAACTCGACATTATTAGTTTTACTATACTCCTCATATACATGTAAAATCCTATTAAGATCGGACTACTATATCATATAGCTGCCAAAGGAACAATCGGTCGAAAATTAAGTTCGTGTATGAAAAAACATTTTGTTTTTCAAGATATTTTGACCAAAGTCGGCATTTATTAGTTTTACTAAGCTCCTCATATATACAAAATCCTATTAAGATCGGACTACTATATAATATAGCTGCCATAGGAACGATCGGTCGAAAATTAAGTTCTTATATGAAAAAATATTTTGTTTTTCAAGATATCTTGACAAAACTCGGCATTTATTAATTTTAATAAGCTTCTCATATATATGCAAAATCCTATTAAGATCGGACCACTATATCATATAGCTGACATAAGTGCGATCGGTCGAAATCCAGGTTTTTGATTAAAAACCTTTTTTGGTTATCAAGATATCTTGACCAAACTCGGCACTTACTATTTTCCCGGTACCTCTTAGATACTGGCAAAGCACTATGAGGATTATGAAATGCTGGGTCTGCAAGGGTATTAGATCTTCGGCGTGCCGAAGATAGCCCTTCTTTCTGTTTTTTATACTCTTGCAGAGGGTATTATAATTTTGTCGTGAACTGTGTAACGCATGGAAGGATGCATCTCCGACCCCATAAATTATATATACTCTTGATCACAGCCGAGTCGATATAGCCATGTCCGTCTGTCCATCTGTCAGCCTGACCGTCTGTCCGTCTGTCTGTTTCTATGCGAACTTGTCCCTCAGTTTTAAAGCTATCTTAATGAAACTTTGCAGAACACCCTCATATGTCAGAACCAGCTGGATCGGACCACTATATCGTATAGCTGCCATAGGAACTATCGGTGGAATATTAAGTTTTTGTATGAAAAACATTTTGCTTTTCAAGATATCTTGACCAAACTCGGCATTAATTAGTTTACTTTACTCCTCATATATAGGCAAAATCCTATTAAGATCGGACCATTATATCATATAGCTGCTATAGGAACGATCGGTCGAAATGAAGATTCTTGTATGAAAAATATTTTGTTTCTCAAGAAATCTTGACCAAACTCGGCATTTATTTGTTGTACTATACTCATATATATGTAAAATCCTATTAAGATCGGACTACTATATCATATAGCTGCCAAAGGAACGATCGGTCGAAAATTAAGTTCTTGTATGAAAAAACATTTTGTTTTACAAGATATCTTGACCAAACTCGGCATTTATTAGTTTTACTATACTCCTCATATTTAATCAAAATCCTATTAAGATCGGACCACTATATCATAAAGCTGCCATAGGAACGATCGGTCGAAAAGTAGATTCTTGCATGAAAAATATATTGTTTCTCAAGGAATCCTGACCAAACTCGGCATTTTTTAGTTGTACTATACTCCTCATATAAATGCAGAATCCTATTAAGATCGGAAGACTATATCATATAACTGCAATAGGAACGATAGGTCGAAAATTAAGTTTTTGTATGAAAAAACATTTTGTTTTTCAAGATATCTTGACCAAACTCGGCATTTATTAGTTTAACTAAGCTCCTCATATATATACAAAATCCTATTAAGATCGGACCACTATATTATATAGCTGCCATAGGAACGATCGGTCGAAAAGTAGATTCTTGCATGAAATATATTTGTTACTCAAGAAATCTTGACCAAACTCGGCGTTTATTAGTTGTACTATACTCCTCATATATATGCAAAAGCCTATTAAGAACGGAACACGATATAATATAGCTGCCATAGGAACGATCGGTCGAAAATTAAGTTCCTTTATAAAAAAACATTTTGTTTTTCAAGATATCTTGACCAAATTCGGCATTTATGTGTTTTACCATTCTCCTCATATATATGCAAAACCCTATTAAGATCGGACTACTATATCAAATAGCTGCTAACGATCGGTCGAAAACTAAGTTCTTGTATAAAAAAACAATTTATTTTTCAAGATATCTTGACCAAACTCGTCATTTATTAGTTTTACTATACTACTCATATTTAATCAAAATCCTATAAAGATCGGACCCCTATATCATATAGCTGCCATAGGAACGATCGGTCGAAAAGTAGATTCTTGTATGAAAAATATTTTGTTTCTCAAGAAATCTTGACCAAACTCGGCATTTATTAGTTGTACTATACTCCTCATATACATGCATAATCCTATTAAGATTGGAAGACTATAACATATAAGTGCAGTAGGAACGATAGGTCGAATTAACTTTTTGTATGAAATAACAATTTGTTTATTAAGATATCTTGACCAAACTCGGCATTTATTAAGTGTACTATGCTCTTCATATATATGAAAAATCCTATTCAGATCGGACCACTATATCATATAGCTGCCATAGGAACGATCGGTCGAAAATTAAGTTGTTGTATGACATAACATTTGATTTTTCAAGAAGTCTTGACAAAACTCGGCGTTTATTAGTTTTACTATACTCCTCATATTTAATCAAAATCCTATTAAGATCGGACCACTATATCATCAAGCTGCCATAGGAACGATCGGTCGAAAATTAAGTTCTTTTATAAAAAAACAATTTGTTTTTCAAGATATCGTGACCAAACTCGGCATTTATTTGTTTTACTATTCTCCTCATATATATGCAAAACCCTATTAAGATCGAAACACGATATCATATAGCTGCCATAGGAACGATCGGTCGAAAATTAAATTCTTGTATAAGAAAACATTTTGTTTTTCAAGATATCTTGACCAAACTCGGCATTTATTAGTTTTACTATACTCCTCATATTTAATCAAAATCCTATTAAGATCGGACCACTATATCATAAAGCTGCCATAAGAACGATCGGTCGAAAATTAAGTTGTTGTATGAAAAGCATTTTGTTTTTCAAGATATCTTGACCAAACTCGGCGTTTATTAGTTTTACTTTACTCCTCATATATAGGCAAAATCATATTAAGATCGGACCATTATATCATATAGCTACCATTGGAACAGTCAGTCGAAAATTAAGTTCTTGTATGAAAAAACATTTTGTTTTCAAGATATCTTGAGAAAGCTCAGCATTTATTAGTTTTACTATACTCCTCATATATATGCAAAACACTAATAAGATCAGACCACGATATTATATAACTAATATAAGAACGATCGGTCGAAAATTAAGTTCGTGTATAAATAAACATTTTATTTTTCAAGCTATGTTGACCAAATTTTGCATTATTAGTTTTACTATACTCCTCATATGCATGTAAAATCCTGTTAAGATCGGACAACTATATTAAATAGCTGCTAACGATCGGTCGAAAAGTAAGTTCTTGTATAAAAAAAACAATTTGTTTTTCAAGATATCTTGACCAAACTCGGCATTTATTAGTTTTACTATAATCCTCATATATTCAAAATCCTATTAAGATCGGACCACTATATCATATAGCTGCCATAGGAACGATCGGTCGAAAAGTAGATTCTTGCATGAAAAATATTTTGTTTCTCAAGAAATCTTGACCAAACTCGGCATTTATTAGTTGTACTATACTCCTCATATATATGCAAAATCCTCTTAAGATCGGAAGACTATATCATATAACTGCAATAGGAACGATCGGTCAAAAATTAAGTTCTTGTATAAAAAAAACAATTTGTTTATCAAGATATATTGACCAAACTCGGCATTATTTGTTTTACTATGCTGCTCATATATATGCAAAACCCTATTAAGATCGGAACACGATATCATATAGCTGCCATAGGAACGATTGGTCGAAATTAAATTCTTGTATAAGAAAACATTTTGTTTTTCAAGATATCTTGACCAAACTCGGCATTTATTAGTTTTACTATACTCCTCATATTTAATCAAAATCCTATTAAGATCGGATCACTATATCATATAGCTGCCATAGGAGCGATCGGTCGAAAAGTAGATTCTTGCATGAAAAATATTTTCTTTCTCAAGAAATCTTGACCAAACTCGGCATTTATTAGTTGTACTATACTCCTCATATATATGCAAAATTTTATTAAGGTCGGAAGACTATATCATATAACTGCAATAGGAACGATAAGTCGAATTAACTTTTTGTATGAAATAACATTTTGTTTTTATTAAGATATCTTGACCAAACTCGGCATTTATTAAGTGTACTATGCTGTTCATATATATGAAAAATCCTATTCAGATCGGACCAATATATCATATAGCTGCCATAGGAACGATCGGTCGAAAATTAAGTTGTTGTATGAAATAACATTTGATTTTTCAAGAAATCTTGACAAAACTCGGCGTTTATTAGTTTTACTATACTCCCCATATGCATGCAAATTGCTATTAAGATCGGACCACTACATCTAATAGCTGCCATAGTAACGATCGGTCGAAAATTAAGTTCTTTTATAAAAAAACAATTTGTTTTGAAGATATCTTGACCAAACTCGGCATTTATTTGCTTTACTATTCTCCTCATATATATGCAAAACCCTATTAAGATCGAAACACGATATCATATAGCTGCCATAGGAACGATCGGTCGAAAATTAAATTCTTTTATAAGAAAACATTTTGTTTTTCAAGATATCTTGACCAAACTCGGCATTTATTAGTTTTACTATACTCCTCATATTTAATCGAAATCCTATTAAGATCGGACCACTATATCATAAAGCTGCCATAGGAACGATCGGTCGAAAAGTAGATTCTTGCATGAAAAATATTTTGTTTCTCAAGAAATCCTGACCAAACTCGGCATTTATTAGTTGTACTACACTTCTCATATAAATGCAAAATCCTATTAAGATCGGAAGACTATATCAATAACTGCAATAGGAACGATAGGTCGAAAATTAAGTTTTTGTATGAAAAAACATTTTGTTTTTCAAGATATCTTGACCAACTCGGCATTTATTAGTTTAACTAAGCTCCTCATATATATACAAAATCCTATTAAGATCGGACCACTATATTATATAGCTGCCATAGGAACGATCGGTCGAAAAGTAGATTCTTGCATGAAATATATTTTGTTACTCAAGAAATCTTGACCAAACTCGGCATTTATTAGTTGTACTATACTCTCATATATATGCAAAAGCCTATTAAGATCGGAACACGATATAATATAGCTGCCATAGGAACGATCGATCGAAAATTAAGTTCCTTTATAAAAAAACATTTTTTTTTTAAGATATCTTGACCAAACTCGGCATTTATGTGTTTTATAATTCCTCCTCATATATATGCAAAACCCTACTAAGATAGGAACACGATATCATATAGCTGCCATAGGAACGATCGGTCGAAAATGAAGTTCTTGTATAAAAAAACATTTTGTTTTTCAAGATATCTTGACCAAACTCAGCATTATTAGTTTTACTATACTCCTCATATTTAATCAAAATCCTATTAAGATCGGACAACTATATCATATAGCTGCCATAGGAACGTTCGGTCGAAAAGTAGATTCTTGTATAAAAAATATTTTGTTTGTCAAGAAATCTTGACCAAATCGGCATTTATTAGTTGTACTATACTCCTCATATATTTACAAAATCCCCATTAAGATCGGAAGACTATACCAAATAACTGCAATAGGAACGATAGGTCGAAAATTAACTTTTTTATGAAAAAAACATTTTGTTTATCAAGATATCTTGACCAAACTCGGCATTTATTAAGTGTACTATGCTCCTCATATATATGAAAAATCCTGTTAAGATCGGACTACTATATCAAATAGCTGCTAACGATCGGTCGAAAATTAAGTTCTTGTATAAAATAACAATTTATTTTTCAAGATATCTTGACCAAACTCGGCATTTATTAGTTTTACTATACTACTCATATTTAATCAAAATCCTATTAAGATCGGACCCCTATATCATATAGCTGCCATAGGAACGATCGGTCGAAAAGTAGATTCTTGTATGAAAAATATTTTGTTTCTCAAGAAATCTTGACCAAACTCGGCATTTATTAGTTGTACTATACTCCTCATATATATGCATAATCCTATTAAGATCGGAAGACTATACCATATAAGTGCAATAGGAACGATAGGTCGAATTAACTTTTGTATGAAATAACATGTTGTTTATTAAGATATCTTGACCAAACTCGGCATTTATTAAGTGTACTATGCTCTTCATATATATGAAAAATCCTATTTAGATCGGACCACTATATCATATAGCTGCCATAGGAACGATCGGTCGAAAATTAAGTTGTTGTATGACATAACATTTGATTTTTCAAGAAATCTTGACAAAACTCGGCGTTTATTAGTTTTACTATACTCCTCATATTTAATCAAAATCCTATTAAGATCGGACCACTATATCATAAAGCTGCCATAGGAACGATCGGTCTTGACCAAACTCGGCATTTATTTGTTTTACTATTCTCCTCATATATATGCAAAAACCCTATTAAGATCGAAACACGATATCATATAGCTGCCATAGGAATGATCGGTCGAAATTAAATTCTTGTATAAGAAAACATTTTGTTTTTCAAGATATCTTGACCAAACTCGGCATTTATTAGTTTAACTAAGCTCCTCATATATATACAAAATCCTATTAAGATCGGACCACTATATTATATAGCTGCCATAAGAACGATCGGTCGAAAAGTAGATTCTTGCTTGAAATATATTTTGTTACTCAAGAAATCTTGACCAAACTCGGCATTTATTAGTTGTACTATACTCCTCATATATATGCAAAATCCTATTAAGATCGGAAGACTATATCATATAACTGCAATAGGAACGATAGGTCGAAAATTAACTTTTTGTATGAAAAAACATTTTGTTTATCAAGATATCTTGACCAATCTCGGCATTTATTAAGTATACTATGCTCCTCATATATATGCAAAACCCTATTAAGATCGAAACACGATATCATATAGCTGCCATGGGAACGATCGGTCTAAAATTAAATTCTTGTATAAGAAAACATTTTGTTTTTCAAGATATCTTGACCAAACTCGGCATTTATTAGTTTTACTATACTCCTCATCTTTAATCAAAATCCTATTAAGATCGGACCACTATATCATAAAGCTGCCATAGGAACGATCGGTCGAAAAGTAGATTCTTGCATGAAAAATATTTTGTATATCAAGATATCTTGACCAAACTCGGCATTTATTAGTTGTACTATACTCTCATATATATGCAAAATCCTATTAAGATCGGAAGACTATATCATATAACTGCAATAGGAACGATCGGTCGAAAATTAAGTTTTTGTATGAAAAAACATTTTGTTTTTCAAGATATCTGGACCAAACTCGGCATTTATTAGTTTTACTAAGCTCCTCATATATATGCAAAATCCTATTAAGATCGGTAGACTATATCATATAACTGCAATAGGAACGATCGGTCGAAAATTAAGTTTTTGTATGAAAAACATTTTGTTTTTCAAGATATCTTGACCAAACTCGGCATTTATTAGTTTTACTAAGCTCCTCATATATATACAAAATCCTATTAAGATCGGAACACGATATAATCTAGCTGCCATAGGAACGATCGGTCGAAAATTAAATTCTTTTATAAAAAAACATTTTGTTTTTCAAGATATCTTGACCAAACTCGGCATTTATTAGTTAAGCTATACTCCTCATATATAGGCAAAATCCTATAAGGATCGGACCACTATATCATATAGCTGCCATAGGAACGATCGGCCGAAAATTGAGTTCTTGTATGAAAAACATTTTGCTTATCAAGATATCGTGACCAAACTCGGCATTAATTAGATTTACTATACTCATATATATGTAAAATCCTGTTAAGATCGGTCGACTATATCATATAGCTGCCATAGGAACGATCGGTCGAAAATTAAATTCTTTTATGAAAAAACATTTTGTTTTTCAAGATATCTTTACCAAACTCGGCATTTATTCGTTTTACTATAAAACTCATACATATGCAAAATCCTATTAAGGTCGGACCACTATATCATATAGCTGCCATAGGAACGATCGTTCAAAAATATTCTCATATGCATGCAAAATCCTATTAAGATCAGACCACGATATCATATAGCTGCTATAGGAACGATCGGTCGAAAACTAAGATCTTGTATGAAAAAACATTTTGTTTTTCAAGATATCTTAACCAAACTCGGCATTTATTGGTTTTCCCATCATATATATTTTACCTCATATATATGCAAAACCCTATTAAGATTGGAACACTATATAATATAGCTGCCATAGGAACGATCGGTCGAGAATTAGTTTTTGTAAGAAAAAACAATTTGTTTTTCAAGATATCTTGACCAAACTCGGCATTTATTAGTTTTACTATCCTTCTCATATATATGCAAAACCCTATTAAGATCGGACCACGATTTCATATAGCTGCTATAGGAACGATCGGTCGAAAATTAAGTTCCTGTATGAAAACCATTTTGTTTTCAAGATATCTTGACAAAACTCGGTATTAATTTGTTTTAGTATACTCCTTATATATTTGCAAAATCCTATCATAATCGGACCACTATATCATATAGGCGCCATAGGAATGATCGGTCGAAAATTAAGTTCTTGTATGAAAAAACATTTTGCTTATCAAGATATCTTGACCAAACTCGGCATTTATTAGTTTTACTATACTTCTCATATATATGCAAAACCCTATTAAGATCGGACCACGATATCATATAGCTGCTATAGGAACGATCGGTCGAAAATTAAGTTCCTGTATGAAAAACATTTGTTTTTCAAGATATCTTAACAAAACTCGGTATTAATTTGTTTTACTATACTCCTCATATATTTGCAAATTCTATTATAATCGGACCACTATATCATATAGCTGGCATAGGAACGATCGGTCAAAAAGTAGATTCTCATATGCATGCAAAACCCTATTAAGATCAGACCACGATATCATATAGCTGCTATAGGAACGATCGGTCGAAAATTAAGTTCCTGTATGAAAAACATTTTGTTTTTCAAGATATCTTGACAAAACTCGGCGTTTATTAGTTTTACTATACTAATCATATATTGGAAAAGTCCTATCATAATAGAACCACTATATCATATAGCTGCCATAGGAACGATCGGTCGAAAAAAAGTTCTTGTATGAAAAACATTTTGCTTATCAAGATATCTTAACCAATCTCGGCATGTATTAATTTACTATAATCCTCATATATATGTAAAACCCTATTAAGATCAGACCACTATATCATATAGCTGCCATAGAACGATCGGTCAAAAAAATAAGTTCTTGTATGAAAAAACATTTTGATTTTCAAGATATCTTGACAAAACTCGGTATAAGTTTTACAATACTCCTCATATATATGCAAAACCCTATTAAGATCAGACGACGATACCATATAGCTGCCATAGGAACGATCGGTCATAAAAGTAGATTCACATATGCATGCAAAACCCTATTAAGATCAGACCACGATATCATATAGCTGCTATAGGAACGATCGGTCGAAAACTAAGTTCTTGTATGAAAAAACATTTTGTTTTTCAAGATATCTTAACCAAACTCGGCATTTATTGGTTTTCCCATCATAAATATTTTACCTCATATATATGCAAAACCCTATTAAGATTGGAACACTATATATATAGCTGCCATAGGAACGATCGGTCGAGAATTAAGTTTTTGTAATAAAAAACAATTTGTTTTCAAGATATCTTGACAAAACTCGGTATAAGTTTACAATACTCCTCATATATATGCAAAACCCTATTAAGATCAGACGACGATATCATATAGCTGTCATAGGAACGATCGGTCAAAAGTAGATTCACATATGCATGCAAAACCCTATTAAGATCAGACCACGATATCATATAGCTGCTATAGGAACGATCGGTCGAAAATTAAACATTTTGTGTTTCGAAATATCTTGACAAAACTCGGCATTTATTAGTTTTTCTAAATTCCTCATATATGCAAAATCCTATTAAGATCAGACCAAGATATCATATAGCTGCTATAGGAACGATCGTCGAAAATTAAGTTCTTGCATGAAAAACATTTTGTTTTTCAAGATATCTTGACAAAGCTCGGCATTTATTAGTTTTACTATACTCATCATTTATTTGCCAAATCCTATCATGATCGGACCACTATATCATATAGCCGATTTGTCGAAAATTAAGTTATTGTATGAAAAAACATTTTGCTTTTCAAAATACTTGACCAATCTCGGCATCTATTAGTTTTACTATACTCTCATATATAAGCAAAATCCTATTAAGATCGGACCACTATATCATATAGCTGCCATAGGAACGATCGGTCAAAAAATAAGTTCTTGTATGAAAAAACATTTTGTTTTTCAAGATATCTTAACCAAACTCGTCATTTATTAGTTTTACTAAGCGTCTCATATATATACCATATCCTATACAGATCGGACTACTATATCATATAGCTGCCAAGGAACGATCGGTCGAAAATTAAGTTCATGTATGAGAAAACATTTTGTTTTTCAAGATATTTTACAAAACTCGGAATTTATTAGTTTTACTAAGCTCCTCATGTATATACATAATCCTATTAAGATCAGACCACGATATCATATAGCTGCTATAGGAACGATCGGTCGAAAATTAAGTTCTTGTATGAAAAATATTGTTTTTCAAGATATCTTGATAAAACTCGGCGTTTATTAGTTTTACTATACTCCTCATATATAAGCAAAATCCTATTAAGATCAGACCACGATATCATATAGCTGCCAAAGGAACGATCGGTCGAAAATTAAGTTCATGTATGAGAAAACATTTTGTTTTTCAAGATATTTTACAAAACTCGGAATTATTAGTTTTACTAAGCTCCTCATATATATACATAATCCTATTAAGATCAGACCACGATATCATATAGCTGCTATAGGAACGATCGGTCAAAAAATAAGTTCTTGTATGAAGAAACATTTGTTTTTCAAGATATCTTAACCAAACTCGGCATTTATTAGTTTTACTAAGCGTCTCATATATATACCTTATCCTATACAGATCGGACTACTATATGCTGCCAAAGGAACGATCGGTCGAAATTGAGTTATTGTATGAAAAAACATTTTGTTATCAAAATATCTTGACCAAACTCGGCATTTAATCGTTTTACTATACTCCTCATACATATGCCAAATCCTATTAAGATCGGACCAAGATATCATATAGCTGCTATAGGAACGATCGGTCGAAAATTAAGTTCTTGTATGAAAAATATTGTTTTTCAAGATATCTTGATAAAACTCGGCGTTTATTAGTTTTACTATACTCCTCATATATTTGCAAAATTCTGTCATAATCGGACCAGTATATCACATAGCTGGCATAGGAACGATCGGTCGAAAATTGAGTTATTGTATAAAAAAACATTTGTTTATCAAAATATCTTGACCAAACTCGGCATTTAATCGTTTTACTATACTCCTCATACATATGCAAAATCCTATTAAGATCGGACATTATATCATATAGCTGCCATGGGAACGATCGTCGAAAATGTAGTTCTTGTATGAAAAAACATTTGTTTTCAAGATATCTTGACAAAACTCGTCATTAATTAGTTTTACCCTACTCCTGATATATGCAAAACCCTTTTAGGATTGGAACATAAAGCGCCATAGGAACGATCGGCAGAAAATTGAGTTATTATAAAAAAACATTTTGTTTATCAAATATCTTGACCAAACTCGGCATTTAATCGTTTTACTATACTCCTCATACATATGCAAAATCCTATTAAGATCGGACCATATATCATATAGCTGCCATGGGAACGATCGGTCGAAAATTAGTTCTTGTATGAAAAAACATTTGTTTTTCAAGATATCTTGACAAAACTCGGCATTAATTAGTTTTACCCTACTCCTCATATATGCAAAACCTTTTTAGGATTGGAACACTATATCATATAGCTGCCTTAGGAACGATCGGTCGAAAATTAAGTTATTTTATGAAAAACATTTTGTTTTCAAGATAGCTTGACAAAGCTCGGCATTTATTAGTTTTACTATACTCCTCATATATTGCAAAATCCTATCATTAAGTTATTGTATGAAAAAACATTTTGATTATCAAAATATCTTGACCAATCTCGGCATCTATTAGTTTTACTATACTCCTCATATATATACAAAATCCTATTAAGATCGGACCACTATATCATATAGCTGCCATAGAAACGATCGGTCAAAAAGTAGATTCCCATATGCATTAAGATCAGACCACGATATCATGTAGCTGCTATAGGAACGATCGGTCGAAATTAGTTCTTGTATGAAAAAACATTTTGTTTTTCAAGATATCTTACCCAAACTCGGAATTTATTAGTTTTACTAAGCTCCTCATATATACAAAATCCTATTAAGATCAGACCACTATATCATATAGCTGCCATAGGAACGATCGGTCGAAAATTAAGTTGTTTTATGAAAAAACATTTTGTTTTTCAAGATATCTTGACCAAACTCGGCATTTATTAGTTTTACTTAACTTCTCATATATAGGCAAAACCTTTTTAGGATTGGAACACTATATCATATAGCTGCCTTAGGAACGATCGGTCGAAAATTAAGTTGTTTTATGAAAAAACATTTTGTTTTTCAAGATATCTTGACCAAACTCGGCATTTATTAGTTTTACTTTACTTCTCATATATAGGCAAAATCATATTAAAATCAGACCATTATATCATAGCTGCCATAGGAACGGTCAAAAAGTGGATTCTCATATGCATGCAAAACCCTATTAAGATCAGACCACGATATCATATAGCTGCTGTAGGAACGATCGGTCGAAAATTAAGTTCTTGTATGAAAAACATTGTTTTTCAAGATATCTTGACAAAACTCGGCGTTTATTAGTTTTACTATACTCCTCATATATTTGCAAAATCCTATCATAATAGGACCACTATATCATACAGCTGCCATAGGAACGATCGGTCGAAAATTAAGTTCTTGTATGAAAAACATTTTGCTTATCAAGATATCTTGACCAATCTCGGCATTTATTAGTTTTACTATAATCCTCATATATATGCAAGACCCTATTAAGATCAGATCACGATATCATATAGCTGCTATAGGAACGATCGATCGAAAATTAAGTTCTTGTATAAAAAACATTTTGTTTTTCAAGATATCTTGACCAACTCGGTATTAGTTTTACTATACTCCTCATATATATGCAAAATTCTATTATAATCGGACCACTATATCATATAGCTGCCATAGGAAAGATCGGCCGAAAATTTAGTTATTCAATGAAAAAACATTTTGTTTATCAAAATATCTTGACCAAACTCGGCATTTATTAGTTTTACTATAATCCTCATATATATGCAAAACCCTATTAAGATCAGACCACGATATCATATAGCTGCTATAGGAACGATCGGTCGAAAATTAAGTTCTTGTATGAAAAACATTGTTTTTCAAGATATCTTGACAAAACTCGGCGTTTATTAGTTTTATTATACTCCTCATATATTTGCAAAATCCTATCATAATAGGACCACTATATCATACAGCTGCCATAGGAACGATCGGTCGAAAATTAAGTTCTTGTATGAAAAAACATTTTGCTTATCAAGATATCTTGACCAATCTCGGCACTTATTAGTTTTACTATAATCCTCATATATATGCAAAACCCTATTAAGATCAGACCACGATATCATATAGCTGCTATAGGAACGATCGGTCGAAAATTAAGTTCTTGTATGAAAAACATTGTTTTTCAAGATATCTTGACAAAACTCGGCGTTTATTAGTTTTACTATACTCCTCATATATTTGCAAAATCCTATCATAATAGGACCACTATATCATACAGCTGCCATAGGAACGATTGGTCGAAAATTAAGTTCTTGTATGAAAAAACATTTTGCTTATCAAAATATCTTGACCAATCTCGGCATCGATTAGTTTTACTATACTCCTCATATATACACAAAATCCTATTAAGATCGGACCACTATATCATATAGCTGCCATAGGAACGATCGGTCAAAAAGTAGATTCCCATATGCATTAATATCAGACCACGATATCATATAGCTGCTATAGGAATGATCGGTCGAAAATTAAGTTCTTGTATGAAAAACATTTTGTTTTTCAAGATATCTTGACAAAACTCGGTATCTATTAGTTTTACTATACTCCTCATATATATGCCAAATCCTATTAAGATCTGACCACTATATCATATAGCTGCCATAGGAACGATCGGTCGAAAATTTAGTTCTTATATGAAAAAACATTTTGTTTTTCAAGATATCTTGACAAAACTCGGCATTAATTAGTTTTACCCTACTCCTCATATATATGCAAAACCCTTTTAGGATTGGAACACTATATCATATAGCTGCCTTAGGAACGATCGGTCGAAAATTAAGTTCTTTTATGAAAAACATTTTGTTTTTCAAGATATCTTGACAAAACTCGGCATTATTAGTTTTTCTATAATCCTCATATATACGCAAAACCCTATTAAGATCAGACCACAATATCATTTAGCTGCTATAGGAACGATCGGACGAAAATTAAGTTTTTGTATGAAAAACATTTTGTTTTTCAAGATATCTTGACAAAGCTCGGCATTTATTAGTTTTACTATACTCCTCATATATTTGCAAAATACTATCATGATCGGTCTACTATATCATAAAGCCGATCTGTCGAAAATTAAGCTATTGTATGAAAAAACATTTTGCTTATCAAAATATCTTGACCAATCTCGGCATCGATTAGTTTTACTATACTCCTCATATATACACAAAATCCTATTAAGATCGGACCACTATATCATATAGCTGCCATAGGAACGATCGGTCAAAAAGTAGATTCCCATATGCATTAATATCAGACCACGATATCATATAGCTGCTATAGGAATGATCGGTCGAAAATTAAGTTCTTGTATGAAAAACATTTTGTTTTTCAAGATATCTTGACAAAACTCGGTATCTATTAGTTTAACTATACTCCTCATATATGTGCAAAACCCTATTAAGATCAGACCACGATATCATATACCTGCTATAGGAACTATCGGTCGAAAATTAAGTTCTTGTATGAAAAAACATTTTGTTTTTCAAGATATTTTACCAAACTCGGAATTTATTAGTTTTACTAAGCTCCCCATATATATACAAAATCCTATTAAGATCAGACCACTATATCATATAGCTGCCATAGGAACGATCGGTCGAAAATTAAGTTGTTGTATGAAAAAACATTTTGTTTTTCAAGATATCTTGACCAAACTCGGCATTTATTAGTTTTACTTTACTTCTCATACATATGCCAAATCCTATTAAGATCGGACCAAGATATCATATAGCTGCTATAGGAACGATCGGTCGAAAATTAAGTTCTTGTATGAAAAATATTGTTTTTCAAGATATCTTGATAAAACTCGGCGTTTATTAGTTTTACTATACTCCTCATATATTTGCAAAATTCTGTCATAATCGGACCACTATATCACATAGCTGGCATAGGAACGATCGGTCGAAAATTGAGTTATTGTATAAAAAAACATTTTGTTTATCAAAATATCTTGACCAAACTCGGCATTTAATCGTTTTACTATACTCCTCATACATATGCCAAATCCTATTAAGATCGGACCAAGATATCATATAGCTGCTATAGGAACGATCGGTCGAAAATTAAGTTCTTGTATGAAAAATATTGTTTTTCAAGATATCTTGATAAAACTCGGCGTTTATTAGTTTTACTATACTCCTCATATATTTGCAAAATTCTGTCATAATCGGACCACTATATCACATAGCTGGCATAGGAACGATCGGTCTAAAATTGAGTTATTGTATAAAAAAACATTTTGTTTATCAAAATATCTTGACCAAACTCGGCATTTAATCGTTTTACTATACTCCTCATACATATGCAAAATCCTATTAAGATCGGACCATTATATCATATAGCTGCCATGGGAACGATCGGTCGAAAATTTAGTTCTTGTATGAAAAAACATTTTGTTTTTCAAGATATCTTGATAAAACTCGGCGTTTATTAGTTTTACTATACTCCTCATATATTTGCAAAATTCTGTCATAATCGGACCACTATATCACATAGCTGGCATAGGAACGATCGGTCGAAAATTGAGTTATTGTATAAAAAAACATTTTGTTTATCAAAATATCTTGACCAAACTCGGCATTTAATCGTTTTACTATACTCCTCATACATATGCAAAATCCTATTAAGATCGGACCATTATATCATATAGCTGCCATGGGAACGATCGGTCGAAAATTTAGTTCTTGTATGAAAAATATTGTTTTTCAAGATATCTTGATAAAACTCGGCGTTTATTAGTTTTACTATACTCCTCATATATTTGCAAAATTCTGTCATAATCGGACCACTATATCACATAGCTGGCATAGGAACGATCGGTCGAAAATTGAGTTATTGTATAAAAAAACATTTTGTTTATCAAAATATCTTGACCAAACTCGGCATTTAATCGTTTTACTATACTCCTCATACATATGCAAAATCCTATTAAGATCGGACCATTATATCATATAGCTGCCATGGGAACGATCGGTCGAAAATTTAGTTCTTGTATGAAAAAACATTTTGTTTTTCAAGATATCTTGACAAAACTCGTCATTAATTAGTTTTACCCTACTCCTGATATATATGCAAAACCCTTTTAGGATTGGAACATAAAGCTGCCATAGGAACGATCGGCAGAAAATTGAGTTATTGTATAAAAAAACATTTGTTTATCAAATATCTTGACCAAACTCGGCATTTAATCGTTTTACTATACTCCTCATACATATGCAAAATCCTATTAAGATCGGACCATTATATCATATAGCTGCCATGGGAACGATCGGTCGAAAATTTAGTTCTTGTATGAAAAAAACATTTTGTTTTTCAAGATATCTTGACAAAACTCGGCATTAATTAGTTTTACCCTACTCCTCATATATATGCAAAATCTTTTTAGGATTGGAACACTATATCATATAGCTGCCTTAGGAACGATCGGTCGAAAATTAAGTTATTTTATGAAAAACATTTTGTTTTTCAAGATAGCTTGACAAAGCTCGGCATTTATTAGTTTTACTATACTCCTCATATATTTGCAAAATCCTATCATTAAGTTATTGTATGAAAAAACATTTTGATTATCAAAATATCTTGACCAATCTCGGCATCTATTAGTTTTACTATACTCCTCATATATATACAAAATCCTATTAAGATCGGACCACTTTATCATATAGCTGCCATAGAAACGATCGGTCAAAAAGTAGATTCCCATATGCATTAAGATCAGACCACGATATCATGTAGCTGCTATAGGAACGATCGGTCGAAAATTAAGTTCTTGTATGAAAAAACATTTTGTTTTTCAAGATATCTTACCCAAACTCGGAATTTATTAGTTTTACTAAGCTCCTCATATATATACAAAATCCTATTAAGATCAGACCACTATATCATATAGCTGCCATAGGAACGATCGGTCGAAAATTAAGTTGTTTTATGAAAAAACATTTTGTTTTTCAAGATATCTTGACCAAACTCGGCATTTATTAGTTTTACTTAACTTCTCATATATAGGCAAAACCTTTTTAGGATTGGAACACTATATCATATAGCTGCCTTAGGAACGATCGGTCGAAAATTAAGTTGTTTTATGAAAAAACATTTTGTTTTTCAAGATATCTTGACCAAACTCGGCATTTATTAGTTTTACTTTACTTCTCATATATAGGCAAAATCATATTAAAATCAGACCATTATATCATAGCTGCCATAGGAACGGTCAAAAAGTGGATTCTCATATGCATGCAAAACCCTATTAAGATCAGACCACGATATCATATAGCTGCTGTAGGAACGATCGGTCGAAAATTAAGTTCTTGTATGAAAAACATTGTTTTTCAAGATATCTTGACAAAACTCGGCGTTTATTAGTTTTACTATACTCCTCATATATTTGCAAAATCCTATCATAATAGGACCACTATATCATACAGCTGCCATAGGAACGATCGGTCGAAAATTAAGTTCTTGTATGAAAAAACATTTTGCTTATCAAGATATCTTGACCAATCTCGGCATTTATTAGTTTTACTATAATCCTCATATATATGCAAGACCCTATTAAGATCAGATCACGATATCATATAGCTGCTATAGGAACGATCGATCGAAAATTAAGTTCTTGTATAAAAAACATTTTGTTTTTCAAGATATCTTGACCAAACTCGGTATTAGTTTTACTATACTCCTCATATATATGCAAAATTCTATTATAATCGGACCACTATATCATATAGCTGCCATAGGAAAGATCGGCCGAAAATTTAGTTATTCAATGAAAAAACATTTTGTTTATCAAAATATCTTGACCAAACTCGGCATTTATTAGTTTTACTATAATCCTCATATATATGCAAAACCCTATTAAGATCAGACCACGATATCATATAGCTGCTATAGGAACGATCGGTCGAAAATTAAGTTCTTGTATGAAAAACATTGTTTTTCAAGATATCTTGACAAAACTCGGCGTTATTAGTTTTATTATACTCCTCATATATTTGCAAAATCCTATCATAATAGGACCACTATATCATACAGCTGCCATAGGAACGATCGGTCGAAAATTAAGTTCTTGTATGAAAAAACATTTTGCTTATCAAGATATCTTGACCAATCTCGGCACTTATTAGTTTTACTATAATCCTCATATATATGCAAAACCCTATTAAGATCAGACACGATATCATATAGCTGCTATAGGAACGATCGGTCGAAAATTAAGTTCTTGTATGAAAAACATTGTTTTTCAAGATATCTTGACAAAAACTCGGCGTTTATTAGTTTTACTATACTCCTCATATATTTGCAAAATCCTATCATAATAGGACCACTATATCATACAGCTGCCATAGGAACGATTGGTCGAAAATTAAGTTCTTGTATGAAAAAACATTTTGCTTATCAAAATATCTTGACCAATCTCGGCATCGATTAGTTTTACTATACTCCTCATATATACACAAAATCCTATTAAGATCGGACCACTATATCATATAGCTGCCATAGGAACGATCGGTCAAAAAGTAGATTCCCATATGCATTAATATCAGACCACGATATCATATAGCTGCTATAGGAATGATCGGTCGAAAATTAAGTTCTTGTATGAAAAACATTTTGTTTTTCAAGATATCTTGACAAAACTCGGTATCTATTAGTTTTACTATACTCCTCATATATATGCCAAATCCTATTAAGATCTGACCACTATATCATATAGCTGCCATAGGAACGATCGGTCGAAAATTTAGTTCTTATATGAAAAAACATTTTGTTTTTCAAGATATCTTGACAAAACTCGGCATTAATTAGTTTTACCCTACTCCTCATATATATGCAAAACCCTTTTAGGATTGGAACACTATATCATATAGCTGCCTTAGGAACGATCGGTCGAAAATTAAGTTCTTTTATGAAAAACATTTTGTTTTTCAAGATATCTTGACAAAACTCGGCATTATTAGTTTTTCTATAATCCTCATATATACGCAAAACCCTATTAAGATCAGACCACAATATCATTTAGCTGCTATAGGAACGATCGGACGAAAATTAAGTTTTTGTATGAAAAACATTTTGTTTTCAAGATATCTTGACAAAGCTCGGCATTTATTAGTTTTACTATACTCCTCATATATTTGCAAAATACTATCATGATCGGTCTACTATATCATAAAGCCGATCTGTCGAAAATTAAGCTATTGTATGAAAAAACATTTTGCTTATCAAAATATCTTGACCAATCTCGGCATCGATTAGTTTTACTATACTCCTCATATATACACAAAATCCTATTAAGATCGGACCACTATATCATATAGCTGCCATAGGAACGATCGGTCAAAAAGTAGATTCCCATATGCATTAATATCAGACCACGATATCATATAGCTGCTATAGGAATGATCGGTCGAAAATTAAGTTCTTGTATGAAAAACATTTTGTTTTTCAAGATATCTTGACAAAACTCGGTATCTATTAGTTTTACTATACTCCTCATATATGTGCAAAACCCTATTAAGATCAGACCACGATATCATATACCTGCTATAGGAACTATCGGTCGAAAATTAAGTTCTTGTATGAAAAAACATTTTGTTTTTCAAGATATTTTTACCAAACTCGGAATTTATTAGTTTTACTAAGCTCCCATATATATACAAAATCCTATTAAGATCAGACCACTATATCATATAGCTGCCATAGGAACGATCGGTCGAAAATTAAGTTGTTGTATGAAAAAACATTTTGTTTTTCAAGATATCTTGACCAAACTCGGCATTTATTAGTTTTACTTTACTTCTCATATTTAGGCAAAATCATATTAAAATCGGACCATTATATCATATAGCTGCCATAGGAACGGTCAAAAAGTAGATTCTCATATGCATACAAAACCCTATTAAGATCAGACCACGATATCATATAGCTGCCATAGGAACGATCGGCCGAAAATTAAGTTCTTGTATGAAAAACATTGTTTTTCAAGATATCTTGACAAAACTCGGTATTTATTAGTTTTACTATACTCCTCATATATGTGCAAAACCCTATTAATATCAGACCACGATATCATGTAGCTGCTATAGGAACGATCGGTCGAAAATTAAGTTCTTGTATGAAAAAACATTTGTTTTTCAAGATATCTTAACCAAACTCGGAATTTATTAGTTTTACTAAGCTCCTCATATATATACAAAATCCTATTAAGATCAGACCACTATATCATATAGCTGCCATAGGAACGATCGGTCGAAAATTAAGTTGTATGAAAAAACATTTTGTTTTTCAAGATATCTTGACAAAGCTCGGCATTTATTAGTTTTACTATACTCCTCATATATTTGCAAAATACTATCATGATCGGACTACTATATCATAAAGCCGATCTGTCGATAATTAAGCTATTGTATGAAAAAACATTTTGCTTATCAATATATCTTGACCAATCTCGGCATCTATTAGTTTTACTATACTCCTCATATATACACAAAATCCTATTAAGATCGGACCACTATATCATATAGCTGCCATAGGAACGATCGGTCAAAAAGTAGATTCCCATATGCATTAATATCAGACCACGATATCATATAGCTGCCATAGGAAAGATCGGCCGAAAATTTAGTTATTCAATGAAAAAAACATTTTGTTTATCAAAAATCTTGACCAAACTCGGCATTTATTAGTTTTACTATAATCCTCATATATATGCAAAACCCTATTAAGATCAGACCACGATATCATATAGCTGCTATAGGAACGATCGGTCGAAAATTAAGTTCTTGTATGAAAAACATTGTTTTTCAAGATATCTTGACAAAACTCGGCGTTTATTAGTTTTATTATACTCCTCATATATTTGCAAAATCCTATCATAATAGGACCACTATATCATACAGCTGCCATAGGAACGATCGGTCGAAATTAAGTTCTTGTATGAAAAAACATTTTGCTTATCAAGATATCTTGACCAATCTCGGCACTTATTAGTTTTACTATAATCCTCATATATATGCAAAACCCTATTAAGATCAGACCACGATATCATATAGCTGCTATAGGAACGATCGGTCGAAAATTAAGTTCTTGTATGAAAAACATTGTTTTTCAAGATATCTTGACAAAACTCGGCGTTTATTAGTTTTACTATACTCCTCATATATTTGCAAAATCCTATCATAATAGGACCACTATATCATACAGCTGCCATAGGAACGATTGGTCGAAAATTAAGTTTTGTATGAAAAAACATTTTGCTTATCAAAATATCTTGACCAATCTCGGCATCGATTAGTTTTACTATACTCCTCATATATACACAAAATCCTATTAAGATCGGACCACTATATCATATAGCTGCCATAGGAACGATCGGTCAAAAAGTAGATTCCCATATGCATTAATATCAGACCACGATATCATATAGCTGCTATAGGAATGATCGGTCGAAAATTAAGTTCTTGTATGAAAAACATTTTGTTTTTCAAGATATCTTGACAAAACTCGGTATCTATTAGTTTTACTATACTCCTCATATATATGCCAAATCCTATTAAGATCTGACCACTATATCATATAGCTGCCATAGGAACAATCGGTCGAAAATTTAGTTCTTATATGAAAAAACATTTTGTTTTTCAAGATATCTTGACAAAACTCGGCATTAATTAGTTTTACCCTACTCCTCATATATATGCAAAACCCT
The DNA here is from genome assembly GCA_030788265.1 of Drosophila americana. Taxonomy (NCBI): domain Eukaryota; kingdom Metazoa; phylum Arthropoda; class Insecta; order Diptera; family Drosophilidae; genus Drosophila; species Drosophila americana. The sequence continues at coordinate 25,343 of JAURSC010000271.1, read as the reverse complement.
TTTAGGATTGGAACACTATATCATATAGCTGCCTTAGGAACGATCGGTCGAAAATTAAGTTCTTTTATGAAAAACATTTTGTTTTTCAAGATATCTTGACAAAACTCGGCATTATTAGTTTTTCTATAATCCTCATATATACGCAAAACCCTATTAAGATCAGACCACAATATCATTTAGCTGCTATAGGAACGATCGGACGAAAATTAAGTTTTTGTATGAAAAACATTTTGTTTTTCAAGATATCTTGACAAAGCTCGGCATTTATTAGTTTTACTATACTCCTCATATATTTGCAAAATACTATCATGATCGGTCTACTATATCATAAAGCCGATCTGTCGAAAATTAAGCTATTGTATGAAAAAACATTTTGCTTATCAAAATATCTTGACCAATCTCGGCATCGATTAGTTTTACTATACTCCTCATATATACACAAAATCCTATTAAGATCGGACCACTATATCATATAGCTGCCATAGGAACGATCGGTCAAAAAGTAGATTCCCATATGCATTAATATCAGACCACGATATCATATAGCTGCTATAGGAATGATCGGTCGAAAATTAAGTTCTTGTATGAAAAACATTTTGTTTTTCAAGATATCTTGACAAAACTCGGTATCTATTAGTTTTACTATACTCCTCATATATGTGCAAAACCCTATTAAGATCAGACCACGATATCATATACCTGCTATAGGAACTATCGGTCGAAAATTAAGTTCTTGTATGAAAAAACATTTGTTTTTCAAGATATTTTTACCAAACTCGGAATTTATTAGTTTTACTAAGCTCCCATATATATACAAAATCCTATTAAGATCAGACCACTATATCATATAGCTGCCATAGGAACGATCGGTCGAAAATTAAGTTGTTGTATGAAAAAACATTTTGTTTTTCAAGATATCTTGACCAAACTCGGCATTTATTAGTTTTACTTTACTTCTCATATTTAGGCAAAATCATATTAAAATCGGACCATTATATCATATAGCTGCCATAGGAACGGTCAAAAAGTAGATTCTCATATGCATACAAAACCCTATTAAGATCAGACCACGATATCATATAGCTGCCATAGGAACGATCGGCCGAAAATTAAGTTCTTGTATGAAAAACATTGTTTTTCAAGATATCTTGACAAAACTCGGTATTTATTAGTTTTACTATACTCCTCATATATGTGCAAAACCCTATTAATATCAGACCACGATATCATGTAGCTGCTATAGGAACGATCGGTCGAAAATTAAGTTCTTGTATGAAAAAACATTTTGTTTTTCAAGATATCTTAACCAAACTCGGAATTTATTAGTTTTACTAAGCTCCTCATATATATACAAAATCCTATTAAGATCAGACCACTATATCATATAGCTGCCATAGGAACGATCGGTCGAAAATTAAGTTGTATGAAAAAACATTTTGTTTTTCAAGATATCTTGACAAAGCTCGGCATTTATTAGTTTTACTATACTCCTCATATATTTGCAAAATACTATCATGATCGGACTACTATATCATAAAGCCGATCTGTCGATAATTAAGCTATTGTATGAAAAAACATTTTGCTTATCAATATATCTTGACCAATCTCGGCATCTATTAGTTTTACTATACTCCTCATATATACACAAATCCTATTAAGATCGGACCACTATATCATATAGCTGCCATAGGAACGATCGGTCAAAAAGTAGATTCCCATATGCATTAATATCAGACCACGATATCATATAGCTGCTATAGGAATGATCGGTCGAAAATTAAGTTCTTGTATGAAAAACATTTTGTTTTTCAAGATATTTTTACCAAACTCGGAATTTATTAGTTTTACTAAGCTCCCCATATATATACAAAATCCTATTAAGATCAGACCACTATATCATATAGCTGCCATAGGAACGATCGGTCGAAAATTAAGTTGTTGTATGAAAAAACATTTTGTTTTTCAAGATATCTTAACCAAACTCGGAATTTATTAGTTTTACTATGCTCCTCATATATATACAAAATCCTATTAAGATCAGACCACTATATCATATAGCTGCCATAGGAACGATCGGTCGAAAATTAAGTTGTTGTATGAAAAAACATTTTGTTTTTTCAAGATATCTTGACCAAACTCGGCATTATTAGTTTTACTTTACTTCTCATATATAGGCAAAATCATATTAAAATCAGACCATTATATCATAGCTGCCATAGGAACGGTCAAAAAGTAGATTCTCATATGCATGCAAAACCCTATTAAGATCAGACCACGATATTATATAGCTGCTGTAGGAACGATCGGTCGAAAATTAAGTTCTTGTATGAAAAACATTGTTTTTCAAGATATCTTGACAAAACTCGGCGTTTATTAGTTTTACTATACTCCTCATATATTTGCAAAATCCTATCATAATAGGACCACTATATCATACAGCTGCCATAGGAACGATCGGTCGAAAATTAAGTTCTTGTATGAAAAAACATTTGGCTTATCAAGATATCTTGACCAATCTCGGCATTTATTAGTTTTACTATAATCCTCATATATATGCAAGACCCTATTAAGATCAGACCACGATATCATATAGCTGCTATAGGAACGATCGATCGAAAATTAAGTTCTTGTATAAAAAACATTTTGTTTTTCAAGATATCTTGACCAAACTCGGTATTAGTTTTACTATACTCCTCATATATATGCAAAATTCTATTATAATCGGACCACTATATCATATAGCTGCCATAGGAAAGATCGGCCGAAAATTTAGTTATTCAATGAAAAAAACATTTTGTTTATCAAAATATCTTGACCAAACTCGGCATTTATTAGTTTTACTATAATCCACATATATATGCAAAACCCTATTAAGATCAGACACGATATCATATAGCTGCTATAGGAACGATCGGTCGAAAATTAAGTTCTTGTATGAAAAACATTGTTTTTCAAGATATCTTGACAAAACTCGGCGTTTATTAGTTTTATTATACTCCTCATATATTTGCAAAATCCTATCATAATAGGACCACTATATCATACAGCTGCCATAGGAACGATCGGTCGAAAATTAAGTTCATGTATGAAAAAACATTTTGCTTATCAAGATATCTTGACCAATCTCGGCATTTATTAGTTTTACTATAATCCTCATATATATGCAAAACCCTATTAAGATCAGACCACGATATCATATAGCTGCTATAGGAACGATCGGTCGAAAATTAAGTTCTTGTATGAAAAAACATTGTTTTTCAAGATATCTTGACAAAACTCGGCGTTTATTAGTTTTACTATACTCCTCATATATTTGCAAAATTCTATCATAATCGAACGACTATATCATAAAGCTGCCATAGGAACGATCGGCCGAAAATTTAGTTATTGTAGGAAAAAACATTTTGTTTATCAAGATATCTTGACCAAACTCAGCATTTATTAGTTTACTATACTCCTCATATATATGCAAAATCCTATTAAGATCGGACCACTATAACATATAGCTGTCATAGGAACGATCGATCGAAAATTTAGTTCTTATATGAAAAACATTTTGTTTTTCAAGATATCTTGACAAAACTAGGCATTTATTAGTTTTACTATACTCCTCATATATTTGCAAAATTCTATCATAATCGGACCACTATATCATAAAGCTGCCATAGGAACGATCGGCCGAAAATTTAGTTATTGTATGAAAAAAACGTTTTGTTTTTTAAGATATCTTGACCAAACTCAGCGTTTATTAGTTTTACTATAACTCATATATATGCAAAACCCTATTAAGATCAGACCACTATATCATATAGCTGCCATAGGAACGATCAGTCAAAAAGTAGGTTCTCATATGCATGCAAAAACCCTATTAAGATCAGACCACGATATCATTTAGCTGCTATAGGAACGATCGGTCGAAAATTAAGTTCTTGTATGAAAAACATTTTGTTTTTCAAGATATCTTGACATAGTTCGGCATTTATTAGTTGTTCTATAATCCTCATATATATACAAAATCCTATTAAGATCGGAAGACTATATCATATAACTGCAATAGGAACGATAGGTCGAAAATTAACTTTTTGTATGAAAAAACATTTTGTTTATCAAGATATCTTAGTTTTACTAAGCTCCTCATATATACAAAATCCTATTAAGATCGGACCTCTATATCATATAGCTGCCATAGGAACGATCGGCCGAAAATTTAGTTATTGTATGAAAAAACATTTTGTTTATCAAGATATCTTGACCAAACTCAGCATTTATTAGTGGTACTATACTCCTCATATATATGCAAAACCCTATTAAGATCGGACCACTATATCATATAGCTGCCATTGGAACGATCGGTCGAAAATTTAGTTCTTGTATAAAAAAAACATTCCCTATTAAGATCGGACCACTATATCATATAGCTGCCATAGGAACGATCGGTCGAAAATTTAGTTCTTGTATGAAAAAACATTTTGTTTATCAAAATATCTTGACCAAACTCGGCATTTATTAGTTTTACTATACTCCTCATATATATGCCAAATCAAGATATCTTGACAAAACTCGGCATTAATTAGTTTTACCCTACTCCTCATATATATGCCAAATCCTATTAAGATCTGACCACTATATCATATAGCTGCCATAGGAACGATCGGTCGAAAATTTAGTTCTTATATGAAAAAACATTTTGTTTTTCAAGATATCTTGACAAAACTCGGCATTAATTAGTTTTACCCTACTCCTCATATATGCAAAACCCTTTTAGGAGTGGAACACTATATCATATAGCTGGCTTAGGAACGATCGGTCGAAAATAAGTTCTTTTATGAAAAACATTTTGTTTTTCAAGATATCTTGACAAAACTCGGCATTATTAGTTTTTCTATAATCCTCATATATACGCAAAACCTATTAAGATCAGATCACAATATCATTTAGCTGCTATAGGAACGATCGGACGAAAATTAAGTTTTTGTATGAAAAACATTTTGTTTTTCAAGATATCTTGACAAAGCTCGGCATTTATTAGTTTTACTATACTCCTCATATATTTGCAAAATACTATCATGATCGGACTACTATATCATAAAGCCGTTCTGTCGAAAATTAAGCTATTGTATGAAAAACATTTTGCTTATCAAAATATCTTGACCAATCTCGGCATCTATTAGTTTTACTATACTCCTCATATATACACAAAATCCTATTAAGATCGGACCACTATATCATATAGCTGCCATAGGAACGATCGGTCAAAAAGTAGATTCCCATATGCATTAATATCAGACCACGATATCATATAGCTGCTATAGGAATGATCGGTCGAAAATTAAGTGCTTGTATGAAAAACATTTTGTTTTTCAAGATATCTTGACAAAACTCGGTATCTATTAGTTTTACTATACTCCTCATATATGTGCAAAACCCTATTAAGATCAGACCACGATATCATATACCTGCTATAGGAACGATCGGTCGAAAATTAAGTTCTTGTATGAAAAAACATTTTGTTTTTCAAGATATTTTTACCAAACTCGGAATTTATTAGTTTTACTAAGCTCCCCATATATATACAAAATCCTATTAAGATCAGACCACTATATCATATAGCTGCCATAGGAACGATCGGCCGAAAATTAAGTTCTTGTATGAAAAAACATTTTGCTTATCAAAATATCTTGACCAATCTCGGCATCTATTAGTTTTACTATACTCCTCATATATACGCAAAATCCTATTAAGATCGGACCACTATATCATATAGCTGCCATAGGAACGATCGGTCAAAAAGTAGATTCCCATATGCATTAAGATCAGACCACGATATCATATAGCTGCTTTAGGAATGATCAGTCGAAAATTAAGTTCTTGTATGAAAAACATTTTGTTTTTCAAGATATCTTGACAAAACTCGGTATTTATTAGTTTTACTATACTCCTCATATATGTGCAAAATCCTATTAAGATCACACCACGATATCATATAGGAACGATCGGTCGAAAATAAGTTCTTGTATGAAAAAACATTTTGTTTTCAAGATATCTTGACCAACTCGGAATTTATTAGTTTTACTAAGCTCCTCATATATATACAAAATCCTATTAAGATCAGACCACTATATCATATAGCTGCCATTGGAACGATCGGTCGAAAATTAAGTTGTTGTATGAAAAAACATTTTGTTTCTCAAGATATCTTGACTAAACTCGGCATTTATTAGTTTTACTTTACTTCTCATATATAGGCAAAATCATATTAAAATCGGACCATTATATCATATAGCTGCCATAGGAACGGTCAAAAAGTAGATTCTCATATGCATACAAAACCCTATTAAGATCAGACCACGATATCATATAGCTGCCATAGGAACGATCGGCCGAAAATTAAGTTCTTGTATGAAAAAACATTTTGCTTATCAAAATATCTTGATCAACCTCGGCATCTATTACTTTTACTATACTCCTCATATATACGCAAAATCCTAATAAGATCGGACCACTATATAATATAGCTGCCATAGGAACGATCGCTCAAAAAGTAGATTCCCATATGCATTAAGATCAGACCATGATATCATATAACTGCTATAGGAATGATCGGTCGAAAACTAAGTTCTTGTATGAAAAACATTTTGTTTTTCAAGATATCTTGACAAAACTCGGTATTTTTAGTTTTACTATACTCCTCATATATGTGCAAAACCCTATTAAGATCAGACCACGATATTATATAGCTGCTATAGGAATGATCGGTCGAAAATTAAGTTCTTTTATGAAAAAACATTTTGTTTTTCAAGATATCTTAACCAAACTCGGAATTTATTAGTTTAACTAAGCTCCTCATATATATGCAAAACCCTATTAAGATCAGACCACGATATCATATAGCTGCCATTGGAACAGTAAGTCGAAAAATAAGTTCTTGTATGAAAAAAACATTTTGTTTTTCAAGATATCTTGACAAAACTCGGCGTTTATTAGTTTTACTATACTCCTCATATATTTGCAAAATCCTTTCATAATAGGACCACTATATCATACAGCTGCCATAGGAACGATCGGTCGAAAATTAAGTTCTTATATGAAAAAACATTTTGCTTATAAAGATATGCTGACCAATCTCGGCATTTATTAGTTTTACTATAATCCTCATATATATGCAAAACCCTATTAAGATCAGACCACGATATCATATAGCTGCTATAGGAACGATCGGTCGAAAATTAAGTTCTTGTATAAAAAACATTTTGTTTTTCAAGATATCTTGACCAAACTCGGTATTAGTTTTACTATACTCCTCATATATATGCCAAATCCTATTAAGATCTGACCACTATATCATATAGCTGCCATAGGAACGATCGGTCGAAAATTTAGTTTTTATATGAAAAAACATTTTGTTTTTCAAGATATCTTGACAAAACTCGGCATTAATTAGTTTTACCCTACTCCTCATATATATGCAAAACCCTTTTAGGATTGGAACACTATATCATATAGCTGCCTTAGGAACGATCGACCGAAAATTTAGTTATTGTATGAAAAACATTTTGTTTATCAAGATATCTTGACCAAACTCAGCGTTTATTAGTTTTACTATAATCCTCATATATTTGCAAAATTCTATCATAATCGGACACTATATCATAAAGCTGCCATAGGAACGAGCGGCCGAAAATTTAGTTATTGACCACGAAATCATATAGCTGCCATAGAAACGATCGGTCAAAAAGTAGATTCCCATATGCATGCAAAACCCTATTAAGATCAGACCACGATATCATATAGCTGCTGTAGGAACGCTCGGTCGAAAATTAAGTTCTTGTATAAAAAACATTTTGTTTTTCAAGATATCTTGACAAAACTCGGCGTTTATTAGTTTTCCTATACTTCTCATATATTTGCAAAATTCTATCATAATCGAACGACTATATCATAAAGCTGCCATAGGAACGATCGGCCGAAAATTTAGTTATTGTATGAAAAACATTTTGTTTATCAATATATCTTGACCAAACTCAGCATTTATTAGTTTTACTATACTCCTCATATATATGCAAAATCTTATTAAGATCGGACCACTATATCATATAGCTGCCATAGGAACGATCGGTCGAAAATTTAGTTCTTATATGAAAAAACATTTTGTTTTTCAAGATATCTTGACAAATCTCGGCATTTATTAGTTTTACTATACTCCTCATATATTTGCAAAGTTCTATCATAATCGGACCACTATATCATAAAGCTGCCATAGGAACGATCGGCCGAAAACTTAGCTATTGTATGAAAAAACATTTTGTTTTCAAGATATCTTGGCCAAACTCAGCGTTTATTAGTTTTACTATAATCCTCATATATATGCAAAACCCTATTAAGATCAGACCACGAAATCATATAGCTGCCATAGGAACGATCAGCCAAAAAGGAGGTTCTCATATGCTTGCAAAACCCTATAATATCAGACCACGATATCATTTAGCTGCTATAGGAACGATCGGTCGAAAATTAAGTTCTTGTATGAAAAACATTTTGTTTTTCAAGATATCTTGACCAAACTCGGCATTTATTAGTTGTTCTATACTCCTCATATATATGCAAAATCCTATTAAGATCGGAAGACTATATCATATAACTGCAATAGGAACGATAGGTCGAAAATTAACTTTTTGTATGAAAAAACATTTTGTTTATCAAGATATCTTGACCAAACACGGCATTTATTAAGTGTACTATGATCCTCATATATATGAAAAATCCTATTAGGATCGGACTACTATATCATATAGCTGCCAAAGGAACGATCGGTCGAAGATTAAGTTCTTGTATGAGAAAACATTTTGTTTTTTAAGATATCTTGACCAAACTCGGCATTTATTAGTTTTACTAAGCTTTTCATATATATACAAAATCCTATTAAGATCGGACCTCTATATCATATAGCTGCCATAGGAACGATCGGTCGAAAATTAAGTTCTTGTATGAAAAACATTTTGTTTTTCAAGATATCTTGACCAAACTCGGCGTTTATTAGTTTTACATTACTCCTCATATATAGGCAAAATCATATTAAGATCGGACCATTATATCATATAGCTGCCATTGGAACGGTCAGTCGAAAATTAAGTTCTTGTATGAAAAACATTTTGTTTTTCAAGATATCTTGACAAAACTCGGCTTTTATTAGTTTTACTATACTCCTTATATATATGCAAAACACTAATAAGATCAGACCACGATATTATATAGCTAATATAGGAACGATCATAGCACGCGAAGAGGATTGTGCATAGCGTAGTCTGTTGTGCACGTAGATAGTAAAAAGGGGCGATAATTTTGGTTGGTCTAGCCGGAACAGAGAATTGAAGACGCCCTAGCAGAAAAGGAGAATCTATGTCGCCAATAATCAACTTAGGTAGAAGGACACACCGAGAATTGTCCTACGGTTGGTTAACGACGGAAGGTTAAGAAGAAGCAGTCTGCTGGAGTAGGACGGCAACCGAAGATTAGGGTCCCAATTTAAACCTCATAAGGCAAAAAGCAGAAATTGCTTCTGAACAGATTCAATACGATCCTGGCTGTTGTTATACTGTGGAGACCAAATGCAAGAGCAGTATTCAAGGATAGGGCGAACAAGAGAGATGTACAGAAGTTTTGTTATAAAAGGATCGTTAAACTCTTTAGACCATCGTTTAATGAATCCAAGTACACCTTTTGCCTCATTAACGATGGTATCTATGTGAAGATTGAAACAGAGTTTAGAATCAAAAATAAGGCCTAGATCCTTAACTGTTAGTATACGTTGCAAAGGGATATTGTCGATAAACATACACTTTGAACAGTTTAGATGCAATTGATTGGCCGAACACCATAGTTGCATAGCGTTCAAATCGTCTTGTAGACGAGAATGATGTAGGGGATTAGTGTATGATAGAAAAAGTTTGACATCGTCCGCATACATGAGTACACGGGCATGTGATATAACAGAGGGGAGATCATTTATAAAAAGGGTAAAGAGTAAAGGTCCAAGAAGACTACCTTGAGGAACACCAGAAGTAACGTGAACCCGTTTAGAGGTAGTCAGCCTCAGCATTACTCTTTGGGTCCTACCTTTTAAATAAGAATTAATCCAAAGCAGAAGAGACAGGGGAAACCTATTCGGTCAAGTTTAAAAAGTAAAATGTCATGGTGCACAGAGTCAAACGCCTTACTGAAGTTAGTGTAAATGACATCAGTTTGCATTTTCGAAAGGAAAGCATCGTTTACCAAGGAAGTAAACTCAAGCAGATTGGTCATAGTTGACCGATTCTTTACGAATCCATGTTGAACAGGGGAAACAACTGATTTGCAGAAATGCTGCAAATTCGAAGTGATTATTTTTTCAAATAATTCCCACCTTTCTTGTGAAGAGGAATGATATAAGATTCTTTCCAAAGAGATGGAAAGACAGAAGTTTCAAGGGATAGATTAAAAAGCTTTAGCAATGGATAAAGAAGGGAAGAACTACACTCCTTGAGAAGACAACTAGGAATATTGTCCGGCCCAGGAGAGTAAGAAGACTTTAAGAGTTTATAGCTAATAGGAGAGAGGAGTATGAAATAATTAGAGGAGATATATAACTTGCGGAAGAAATAGTATAAGGGTAAGCATTAGTATTAGGACAGACTGAAGAGTAAGTTGATTGGAAAAATTAGCAAAGAGGTTAGCAGAATCAGTGTCATTGCTAGCTTTATCCAAGCCAAGACAAAAAGAAGATGGCAAACTTGAAGATTTACGCTTCAAGTTTACAAAATTATAAAACTGTCTCGGATTTCGGGCAAATTGTCTTTTACAACGTGTTAGATAATTCTCATAGCATTGAGAATTAAGAAGAAAGAAGTTCGACTTGGCTATGGAATATTTAGCCAAGTCTGTACTTGGACCAGAACCAGACTTTTTAAACTTTTTAAAATGTTTGGATTTTACATTTTTTAGATGTGATAATCTGGTAGTAAACCAGGGTGGTTTTGAAAAAGGAGTCCAAGGAATTGACTTAGGAATACACACATCTAAGAGGGAGAATAGGATGATGTAAAAAAAATTAATGGCTGTATTCATATCAACTGAGTCATATAAGAAAGACCAATCGGTTGAATAAATAAGCTGTTTCAGAAAAGAATAATTTCCTTTGCGAAAGCAATAGCGGGGTTATTGGCTGATGAGCACGAAATGAAAGGATTACAATTTAGCATTGCAATCTCTAAAGTTGGATGATAGACATCCTCAGGAAGAGATAAAGGAGGGGACCTAGACACATTAGAAATAAGGTAGTCGTTAACAAATACAAGGTCAAGTGTTCTAATCAAATGATTAGAAATTAAATTGATTTGAAACAACGAAAGATCAAGCATGCAGTCTATAAAATCGTGCTGTGCTGAGGGCACTAGATAATTTTTGGCAGTAAATAATGACCAAGAGATGTTGGGCAAATTAAAATCACCCAACACAATTAATAGGTCATTATCACGCACGTGTGAAGAAACTTCTTTAATACAAGTAATATGTTTCATATAAACTTGAATATCAGAAGAAGGTGGGACATAAGAGCATGTTACATAGACATTCCGTGTAGGAAAAGACACCTTAACTGAGACAATCTCAGCGTCAGTAGGCGTACTAAAACAGAAAAGTTCAGACTGGAGAGTGGCTTTAACGGCAATTAACACCCCACCACCTCGAGTCGGCCGATCATTTCTATACAAAATAAAGTTATGTGATAAAATCTTAAAATCAGATATGGTTGAGTTCAACCATGTTTCTGAAAATGCTATTATATCCGAATTGAAGGAAGTGCTGGCCATGAAAAGATTTTTAAGTTTTGAAATAAGACCTCTAACATTCTGATAATGAATAAAGATTTGGTCAGAAGATGAAGCTAGTTTTTTGGGGCAGAAATGGTACCCTGTATTGAAGAGACTGGAAAGGTGACAGGCTGGTTACGCTTTTTAGGCTTGAACTCGTGAACAATCATGTGGAGGCCAAAATTTGGGATCACAAATGATTGGGAACATATCATGTGAAACATTTATTTTGAATGATGATATTTCACGAGGGGTGGAGAAATTAAATTTAGTTATTGACACGCTAGCAGAAGATTTGCTAGCAATATAGGCTGCCAATGACTCAGAAGTGGTGTCCGACGAAAGTCGAGACACAAAGACTTGCCTACGAGGGGCAACTACCGTTAAAGTAGGCGCTGATGGGGCTGTAGGTAATACAGGAGTTGGGGGAGCTAACGAGGCACAATGATTGTTTTTAACAATCTGGGCAAGATTGCGCGCAGGTCTACCTTTGCGGCCAGGAGCTGATGGGGCTGAGGCAGTTTGATTAATTGGGACGGGATCAGGTACGGGCTCTACTGGGACTAGTACAGGGGTTGAAACAGGGGTAATTGGACAGTCGCTTGGAGAAGGCGATAAAGACAACATTGAAGATACCTCCAAGTTGCTAGGAAGGGACAAGAAAGTAGTAGGTGTCTGAACAGACGTAGAGGGCAATTGCAAAAGTTGAGGCTCCAACCGGCGATTGGTTGGGGACTCAAATTTATATTTGCCAAGCAACTCGAAACTCGAGTCAAAATTACTTGAGAGCTGCTTAGCCACATTATTTAATTTTAAGAATTGACTTCTCACAGAATTATACATTCTAGAGAAATCAATTTGCTTGTCGATGCATTCTGGGCACGACCAACGCAAGCCACCACAGCCCTTCTTGGCAATAGCAGCGATCTTGTCGCAATCACGCCCAGTGAGACCTGCACATTTAGCATGCATCATATTCTCACACAGCCAGCAATTAACAAATTGCGGCAGTGCAGAATCATCAGCCTGCTTGAACGTGCACGGTTTCTTACAGCACAACATAATTATTTAATGCGTATGCAAATTGCGAGAGCACAGAGCAAAACGAAAACGGTGCACAAGATAGAGCAAGTAAATACACAAACAAAGTGTTTGGAGCAATAAGCAATAGAAAAAGTTTGCGAGAGCGCGATGCACAAGCAGAAAGTAGGCAGCGAACACACGCACAAACAAGTGTAGGCACAGGGGAGCACCAAAGCAAAAGAATCAAAACAGGCAATAACAACAACACGGAACTGATGCCGCGTTTTATAAAATATAATAATTTACAGACTTACGCTGCACAACAGATAACACTTTGCACAGTTTATTAAAGCTTCTTAAATAAAGCACCGAAAAATGCAAAACTTTGAAATAAAAAGCAGGATAAAAGCTCAAAAATATATAAAAATCTTGGAGCACAGTAAAACACGTCAATCACTCTCAACTGAGAACTCTCTCAAGCTATCTTGACCAAATTTGACATTTTTTAGTTCAACTATACTCCTCATATGCATGTAAAATCCTGTTAAGATCGGACTACTATATCAAATGTCTGCCATACTAACGATCGGTCGAAAATTAAGTTCTTGTATAAAAGACAATTTGTTTTTCAAGATATCTTGACCAAACTCGGCATTTATTAGTTTTACTATTGTCCTCATATATATGCAAAACCCTATTAAGATCGGAACACGATATCATATAGCTGTCATAGGAACGATCGGTCGAAAATTAAGTTCTTGCATAAAAAAACATTTTATTTTTCAAGATATCTTGACCAAACTCAGCATATATTAGTTTTACTATACTCCTCATAGTTAATCAAAATCCTATTAAGATCGGACCACTATATCATATAGCTGCATTGGAACGATCGGTCTAAAAGTAGATTCTTATATGAAAAATACTTTGTTTCTCAAGAAATCTTGACCAAACTCGGCATTTATTATTTGTACTATACTGCTCATATATATGCAAAATCCTATTAAGATCGGAAGACTATACCATATAACTGCAATAGGAACGATAGGTCGATGATTAACTTTTTGTATGAAAAAAATTTTGTTTATCAAGATATCTTGACCAAACTCGGCATTTATTAAGTGTACTATTCTCCTCATATATATGAAAAAACTATTCAGATCGGACCACTTTATCATATAGCTGCCATAGGAGCGATCGGTCGAAAATTAAGTTGTTGTATGAAATAACATTTGATTTTTCAAGATATCTTGACCAAACTCGGCATTTATTAGTTTTACTATACTCCCCATATGCATGCAAATCCTATTAAGATCGGACCACTACATCTAATAGCTGCCATAGGAACGATAGGTCGAAAATTAACTCTTATATGAAAAAACATTTTGCTTTTCAAGATATCTTGACAAAACTCGGCGTTTATTAGTTTTACTATACTCCTCATATATATGCAAAACCTATTAAGATTGGAAGACTATATCATATAGCTGACATAGGAATGATCGGTCGATAATTAAGTTTTTGTATGAAAAAAACATTTTGCTTATCAGGATATCTTAACCAAACTCGGCATTTATTAGTTTTACTATATTCCCCATATGCATAAAAAATTCTATTAAGATCGGACCACGATATCATATAGCTGCCATAGGAACGATCGGTCGAAAATTAAGTTCTTGTATGAAATAACATTTTGTTTTTTCAAGATATCTTGACAAAACTCGGCATTTATTGGTTTTCCTATCATAAATATTTTACCTCATATATTTGCAAAACCCTATTAAGATTGGAAGACTATATCACATAGCTGACATAGGAATGATCGGTCGATATTTAGTTTTTGTATGAAAAAACATTTTGTTTATCAGGATATCTTAACCAAACTCGGCATTTATTAGTTTTACTATATTCCCCAAATGCATACAAAATTCTATTAAGATCGGACCACTACATCTTATAGCTGCCATAGGAACGATCGGTCGAAAATTAACTTTTTGTATGAAAAAACAGTTTGCTTTTCAAGATATGTTTACAAAACTCGGCATTTATTAGTTTCACTATACTCCTCATATTTAATCAAAATCCTATTAAGATCGGACCACTATATCATATAGCTGCCATAGGAACGATCGGTCGAAAAGTAGATTCTTGAATGAAAAATATTTTGTTTTTCAAGATATCTTGACAAAACTCGGCATTTATTAGTTTTACTATACTCCACATATTTAATCAAAATCTTATTAAGATCGGACCACTATATCATATAGCTGCCATAGGAACGATCGGTCGAAAAGTAGATTCTTGAATGAAAAATATTTTGTTTCTCAAGAAATGTTGACCAAAGTCGGCATTTATTAGTTGTACTATACTCCTCATATATATGCAAAACCCTATTAAGATTGGAATACTATATCATATAGCTGACAAAGGAATGATCGGTCGATAATTAAGTTTTGTATTAAAAAAACATTTTGTTTATCAGGATATCTTAACCAAGCTCGGCATTTATTAGTTTACCATACTCCCCATATGCATGCAAATCCTATTAAGATCGGACCACTACATCTAATAGCTGCCATAGGAACGATCGGTCGAAAATTAACTCTTTATATGAAAAAACATTTTGCTTTTCAAGATATCTTGACAAAACTCGGCGTTTATTAGTTTTACTATACTCCTCATACATATTCAAAACCCTATTAAGATCAGACCACGATATCATAAACTGCTATAGGAATGATCGGTCGAAAATTAAGTTTTGTATGAAAAAACATTTTGTTTATCAGGATATCTTGACAAAATTCGGCGTTTATTAGTTTTACTATACGCCTCATACATATGCAAAACCCTATTAAGATCGGACCACGATATCATATAGCTTCTATAGGAATGATCGATCGAAAACTAAGTTCTTGTATGAAAAATCAATTTGTTTTTCAAGATATCTTGACCAAACTCGGCATTTATTAGTTTTACTAAGCTCCTCATATATATACAAAATCCTATTAAGGTCGGACCACTATATCATATAGCTGCCATAGGAACGATCGGTCAAAAAGTAGATTCTCATATGCATGCAAAACCCTATTCAGATCAGACCACGATATCATATAGCTGCTATAGGAACGATCGGTCAAAAATAAGTTCTTGTTCTTTTGTTCTTTTTTTTTTCAAGATATCTTGACCAATCTCGGTATTTATTAGTTTTACTATACTCCTCATATATTTGCGAAATCCTCTCATAATAGGACCATATAGCTGCCATAGGAACGATCGGTCGAAAATTAAGTTCTTGTATGAAAAAAGACTTTGCTTATCAAGATATTTGGACCAATCTCGGCATTTATTAGTTTTACTATACTCCTCATATATATGCAAATTCTATTAAGGTCGGACCCCTATATCATATAGCTGTCATAGGAACGATCGGTCGAAAATTAAGTTCTTGTATGAAAAAACATTTTGTTTTTCAAGATATCTTGACCAAACTCGGCATTTCTCAGTTTTACTATATTCCTCATATATGAGCAAAACCCTATTAAGATAAGACCACGATATCTATAGCTGCTATAGAAACGATCGGTCGAAAATTATGTTCTTGTATGAAAAACATTTTGTTTTTCAAGATATCTTGACAAAACTCGGCATTTATTAGTTTTACTATACTCCTTATATATTTTCAAAATCCTATCATAATAGGACCACTATATCATATAGCTGCCATAGGAACGATCGGTCGAAATTAAGTTCTTGTATAAAAAAACATTTTGCTTTTCAAGATATCTTGACAAAACTCGGCATTTATTAGTTTCACTATACTCCTCATATTTAATCAAAATCCTATTAAGATCGGACCACTATATCATATAGCTGCCATAGGAACGATCGGTCGAAAACTAAGTTCTTGTATAAAAAAACATTTTGTTTTTCAAGATATCTTGACCAAACTCGGCATTTCTCAGTTTTACTATACTCCTCATATATGAGAAAAACCCTATTAAGATCAGACCACGATATCATATAGCTGCTATAGGAACGATCGGTCGAAAATTATGTTCTTTAGTATGAAAAACATTTTGTTTTTCAAGATATCTTGACAAAACTCGGCATTTATTAGTTTTACTAAGCTCCTCATATATATGCAAAATCTATTAAGGTCGGACCCCTACATCTTATAGCTGCCATAGGAACGATCGGGTCGAAAATTAACTTTTTGTATGAAAAAACATTTTGCTTTTCAGATATCTTGACAAAACTCGGCATTTATAGTTTACTATACTCCTTATATTTTCAAATCCTATCATAATAGGACCACTATATCATATAGCTTCTATAGAATGATCGATCGAAAATTAAGTTCTGTATGAAAAAATCAATTTGGTTTTTCAAGATATCTTGACCAAACTCGGCATTTATTAGTTTACTAAGCTCCTCATATATATGCAAAATCCTATTAAGGTCGGACCACTACATCTTATAGCTGCCATAGGAACGATCGGTCGAAAATTAACTTTTTGTATGAAAAAACATTTTGCTTTCAAGATATCTTGACAAAACTCGGCATTTATTAGTTTCACTATACTCCTCATATTTAATCAAAATCCTATTAAGATCGGACCACTATATCATATAGCTGCCATAGGAACGATCGGTCGAAAAGTAGATTCTTGAATGAAAAATATTTTGTTTCTCAAGAAATCTTGACCTAAGTCGGCATTTATTAGTTGTACAGTACTCCTCATATATATGCAAAATCCTATTAAGATCGGAAGACTATACTATATAACTGCAATAGGAACGATAGGTCCAATATTAATTTTTTGTATGAAAAAAATATTGCTTATCAAGATATCTTGACAATCTCGGCATTATTAGTTTTACTATACTCCTCATATTTAATCAACATCCTATTAAGATCGGACCACTATATCATATAGCTGCCATAGGAACGATCGGTCGAAAAGTAGATTCTTGTATGAAAAATATTTTGTTTTCAAGGTATCTTGACCAAACTCGGCATTTATTAGTTTTAATATACTCCCCATATGCATCCAAATCCTATTAAGATCGGACCCACTACATCTATTAGCTGCCATAGGAACGATCGGGTCGAATATTTAGTTCTGTATGAATAAAAAATTTTGTTTTTCAAGATATCTTGACCAAACTCGGCATTTATTGGTTTTCCTATCACAAATATTACCTCATATATATGCAAAACCCTATTAAGATTGGAAGACTATATCATATAGCTGACATAGAATGATCGGTCGAGAATTAAGTTTTTGTATGAAAAAACATTTTGTTTATCAGGATATGTTAACCAAACTCGGCATTTATTAGTTTTACTATACTCCCCATATGCATGCAAAACTATTAAGATCGGACCACTACATCTTATAGCTGCCATAGGAACGATGTATCAAAAATTAACTTTTTGTATGAAAAAACATTTTGCTTTTCAAGATATCTTGACAAAACTTGGCGTATTAGTTTTACTATACTCCTCATACATATGCAAAACCTATTAGATCGGACCACGATATCATATAGCTTCTATAGGAATGATCGATCGAAAATTAAGGTCTTGTATGAAAAATCAATTTGTTTTTCAAGATATCTTGACCAAACTCGGCATTTATTAGTTTTACTATAATCCTCATATATATGCAAAATTCTATAAGATCGGACCACTACATCTTATAGCTGCCATAGGAACGATCGGTCGAAAATTAACTTTTTGTATGAAAAACACTTTGCTTTTCAAGATATCTTGACAAAACTCGGCATTTATTAGTTTTACTATACTCCACATATTTAATCAAAATCTTATTAAGATCGGACCACTAAAGCATATAGCTGCAATAGGAACGATCGGTCGAAAAGTAGATTCTTGTATGAAAAAAACATTTTGCTTATCAGATATCTTGACAATCTCGGCATATATTAGTTTTACTATACTCCTCATATTTATGCAAAATCCTATTAAGATTGGAAGACTATATCATATAGCTGACAAAGGAATGATCGGTCGATAATTAAGTTTTGTATTAAAAAACATTTTGTTTATCAGGATATCTTAACCAAGCTCGGCATTTATATGCATGCAAAATTCTATTAGGATCGGACCACTACATCTTATAGCTGCCATAGGAACGATCGGTCGAAAATTAACTTTTGTATGAAAAAAATTTCGCTTATCAAGATATCTTGACCAAACTCGGCATTTATTGGTTTTCCTATCATAAATAATTACTCATATATATGCAAAACCCTATTAAGATTGGAAGACTATATCATATAACTGACATAGGAATGATCGGTCGAGAATTAAGTTTTTGTATGAAAAAACATTTTGTTTATAAGATATCTTGACCAACTCGGCATTTATCAAGTGTGTACTATGATCCTATATATGAAAAATCCTATTAGGATCGGATACTATATCATATGCATGCAAAACCCAATTAAGATCAGACCACGATATCATATAGCTGCTGTAGGAACGATCGGTCGAAAATAAGTTCTTGTATGAAAAACATTGCTTATCAAGATATTTTGACCAATCTCGGCATTTATTAGTTTTACTATACTCCTCATATTTAATCAAAATCCTATTAGATCGGAACACTATATCATATAGCTGCCATGGGAACGATCGGTCGAAAAAGTAGATTCTTGTATGAAAAATATTTGTTTTTCAAGATATCTTGACCAACTCGGCTTTATTAGTTTTAATATACTCCCCATATGCATGCAAATCCTATTAAGATCGGACCACTACATCTAATAGCTGCCATAGGAACGATCGGTCGAAAATAACTCTTTATATGAAAAAAACATTTGCTTTCAAGATATCTTGACAAAACTCGGCGTTTATTAGTTTTACTATACTCCTCATACATATGCAAAACCCTATTAAGATCAGACCACGATATCATAAAGCTGCTATAGGAATGATCGGTCCGAAAATTAGTTTTGTATGAAAAAACATTTTGTTTATCAGGATATCTTGACCAAACTCGGCATGTATTAGTTTTACTATATTCCCCTATGCATGCAAAATTCTATTAAGATCGGACCACTACATCTTATAGCTGCCATAGGAACGATCGGTCGAAAATTAACTTTTTGTATGAAAAAACATTTTGCTTTCAAGATATCTTGACAAAACTCGCGTTTATTAGTTTACTATACTCCTCATACATATGCAAAACCCTATCAAGATCGGACCACGATATCATATAGCTTCTATAGGAATGATCGATCGAAAATTAAGTTCTTGTATGAAAAATCAATTTTTTTTTTCAAGATATCTTGACCAAACTCGGCATTTATTAGTTTTACTAAGCCTCATATATATACAAAATCCTATTAAGGTCGGACCACTATATCATATAGCTGCCATAGGAACGATCGCTCAAAAGTAGATCTCATATGCATGCAAAACCCTATTCAGATCAGACCACCGATATCATATAGCTGCTATAGGAACGACGGTCAAAAATTAAGTTCTTGTTCTTTTGTTCTTTTGTTTTTCAAGATATCTTGACAATCTCGGTATTTATTAGTTTTACTATACTCCTCATTATTTGCGAAATCCTCTCATAATAGGACTATATAGCTGCCATAGGAACGATCGGTCGAAAATTAAGTTCTTGTATGAAAAAACATTTTGCTTATTAAGATATTTGGACCAATCTCGGCATTTATAGTTTACTATGCTCTCATATATATATGCAAATTCTATTAGGTCGGATCCCTATATCATATAGCTGTCATAGGAACGATCGTTCGAAAATTAAGTTCTTGTATGAAAAAAACATTTTGTTTTTCAAGATATCTTGACCAAACTCGGCATTCTCAGTTTTACTATACTCCTTATATATGAGCAAAACCCTATTAAGATCAGACCACGATATCATATAGCTGCTATAGGAACGATCGGTCGAAAATTATGTTCTTGTATGAAAAACATTTTGTTTTTCAAGATATCTTGACAAAACTCTGCATTTATTATTTTACTATACTCCTTATATATTTTCAAAATCCTATCATAATAGGACCACTATATCAGATAGCTGCATAGGACGATCGGTCGAAAATTAAGTTCTTGTATAAAAAAACATTTTGCTTTTCAAGATATCTTGACAAAACTTGGCATTTATTAGTTTCACTATACTCCTCATATTTAATCAAATCCTATTAAGATCGGACCACTATATCCTATAGCTGCCATAGGAACGATCGGTCGAAAATTAAGTTCTTGTATAAAAAAACATTGTGTTTTTCAAGATATCTTGACCAAACTCGGCATTTCTCAGTTTTCTATACTCTCATATATGAGCCAAACCCTATTAAGATCAGACCACGATATCATATGCTGCTATAGGAACGATCGGTCGAAAATTATGTTCTTGTATGAAAAACATTTTGTTTTTCAAGATATCTTGACAAAACTCGGCATTTATTAGTTTTACTATACTCCTATATATTTTCAAAATCCTATCATAATAGGACCACTATATCATATAGCTGCCATAGGAACGATCGGTCGAAAATTAAGTTCTTGTATAAAAAAACATTTTGTTTTTCAAGATATTGACCAAACTCGGCATTTCTCAGTTTTACTATAATCCTCATATATGAGCAAAACCCTATTAAGATCAGACCACGATATCATATAGCTTCTATAGGAATGATCGATCGAAAATTAAGTTTTGTATGAAAATCAATTTGTTTTTCAAATATCTTGACCAAACTCGGCATTTATTAGTTTTACTAAGCTCCTCATATATATGCAAAAATCCTATTAAGGTGGACCACTACATCTTATAGCTGCCATAGGAACGATCGGTCGAAAATTAACTTTTTGTATGAAAAACATTTGTTTTTCAAGATATCTTGACAAAACTCGGCATTTATTAGTTTCACTATACTCCTCATATTTAATCAAAATCCTATTAAGATCGGACCACTATATCATATAGCTGCCATAGGAACGATCGGTCGAAAAGTAGATTCTTGAATGAAAAATATTTTTTTTCTCAAGAAATCTTGACCTAAGTCGGCATTTATTAGTTGTACAGTACTCCTCATATATATGCAAAATCCTATTAAGATCGGAAGACTATACTATATAACTGCAATAGGACGATAGGTCGAATATTAACTTTTTGTATGAAAAAAATATTGCTTATCAAGATATCTTGACCAATCTCGGCATTTATTAGTTTTACTATACTCCTCATATTTAATCAAACATCCTATAAGATCGGACCACTATATCATATAGCTGCCATAGGAACGATCGGTCGAAAAGTAGATTCTTGTATGAAAAATATTTTGTTTTTCAGGTATCTTGACCAACTCGGCATTATTAGTTTTAATATACTCCCCATATGCATCCAAATCCTATTAAGATCGGACCACACATCTAATAGCTGCCATAGGAACGATCGGTCGAATATTTAGTTCTTGTATGAAAAAACATTTTGTCTTTCAAGATATCTTGACCAAACTCGGCATTTATTGGTTTTCCTATCACAAATATTTTACCCCATATATATGCAAAACCCTATTAAGATTGGAAGACTATATCATATAGCTGACATAGGAATGATCGGTCGAGAATTAAGTTTTTGTATGAATAACATTTTGTTTATCAGGATATGTTAACCAAACTCGGCATTTTATTAGTTTTACTATACTCCCCATATGCATGCAAATTCTATTAAGATCGGACCACTACATCTTATAGCTGCCATAGGAACGATGGATCGAAAATTAACTTTTTGTATGAAAAAAACATTTGCTTTTCAAGATATCTTGACAAAACTCGGCGCGTTATTAGTTTTTACTATACTCATTTACATACGCATATACATATGCAAAACCCTATTAAGATCGGACCACGATATCATATAGCTTCTATAGGATGATCGATCGAAATTAAGTTCTTGTATGAAAAATCAATTTGTTTTTCAAGATATCTTGACCAAACTCGGCATTTATTAGTTTTACTATAATCCTCATATATATGCAAATCCTATTAAGGTCGGACCACTATATCATATAGGCCATAGGAACGATCGGTCAAAAGTAATTCTCATATGCATGCAAAAACCCTATTCAGATCAGACCACGATATCATATAGCTGCTATAGGAACGATCGGTCAAAAATTAAGTCTTGTTCTTTTGTTCTTTTGTTTTTCAAGATATCTTGACCAATCTCGGTATTTATTAGTTTTACTATACTCCTCATATATTTGCGAATCCTCTCATAATAGGACCATATAGCTGCCATCGGAACGATCGGTCGAAAATTAAGTTCTTGTATGAAAAAAACATTTTGCTTATCAAGATATCTTGACCAATCTCGGCATTTATTAGTTTTACTATACTCCTCATATATATGCAAATTCTATTAAGGTCGGGACCCCTATATCATATAGCTGTCATAGGAACGATCGGTCGAAAATTAAGTTCTTGTATGAAAAAAACATTTTTTTTTCAAGATATCTTGACCAAACTCGGCATTTCTCAGTTTTACTATACACCTCATATATGAGCAAAACCTATTAAGATCAGACCACGATATATATAGCTGCTATAGTACGATCGGTCGAAAATTATGTTTTGTATGAAAAAATTTTGTTTTTCAAGATATCTTGACAAAACTCGGCATTTATTAGTTTACTATACTCCTTATATATTTTTAATCCTATCATAATAGGACCACTATATCATATAACTGCCGTAGGAACGATCGGCCGAAAATTAAATTCTTGTATAAAAAAACATTTTGCTCCTCATATATATGCAAAATCCAATTAAGGTCGGACACTAATCTTATAGCTGCCATAGGAACGATCGGTCGAAAATTAACTTTTGTATGAAAAAAATATTGCTTATCAAAGTATCTTGACCAATCTCGGCATTTATTAGTTTTACTATACTCCTCATATTTAATCAACATCCTATTAAGATCGGACCACTATTCATATAGCTGCATAGGAACGATCGGTCGAAAAGTAGATTCTTGTATAAAAATATTTTGTTTTTCAAGGTATCTTGACCAAACTCGGCATTTATTAGTTTTATATAGTCCCCATATGCATCCAATCCTATAAGATCGGACCACTACATCTAATAGCTGCCATAGGAACGATCGGTCGAATATTAGTTCTTGTATGAAAAAACATTTTGTTTTTCAAGATATCTTGACCTAAATCGGCATTTATTGGTTTTCCTATCACAAATATTTTACCTCATACATATGCAAAACCCTATTAAGATTGGAAGACTATATCATATAGCTGACATAGGAATGATCGGTCGAGAATTAAGTTTTTGTACGAAAAAACATTTTGTTTATCAGGATATGTTAACCAAACTCGGCATTTATTAGTTTTACTATACTCCCCATATGCATGCAAAATTATATAAGATCGGACACTACATCTTATAGCTGCCATAGGAACGATGGATCGAAAATTAACTTTTTGTATGAAAAACATTTTGCTTTTCAAGATATCTTGACAAAACTCGGCGTTTATTAGTTTTACTATACTCCTCATACATATGCAAAACCACGATATCATAAAGCTGCTATAGGAATGATCGGTCGCAAATTAAGTTGTTGTATGAAATAACATTTTGTTTTCAAGATATCTTGACCAAACTCGGCATTTCTTGGTTTTCCTATCATAAATATTTTACCTCATTATATGCAAAACCCTATTAAGATGGAAGACTATATTATATAGCTGACATAGGAATGAGCGGTCGAGAATTAACTTATTGTATGAAAAAACATTTTATTTTTCAAGATATCTTGACCAAACTCGGCATTTATTAGTTTTACTATAATCCTATATATATTCAAAATCCTATCATAATAGGACCACTATATAATATAGCTGCCATTGGAACGGTCAGTCGAAAATTAAGTTCTTGTATGAAAAAACATTTTGTATTTCAAGATATCTTGACCAATCTCGGCATTTATTAGTTTAACATACTCCTTATATATATGCAAAACACTTATATGATCAGACCATGATATTATATAGCTGCCATAGGAACGATCGGTCGAAAATTAAGTTGTGTATGAATAAACATTTTATTTTTCAAGCTATCTTGACCCAAATTTGGCATTTATTAGTTTTACTTTACTCCTCATATCAAAATCCATTAAGATCGGACCATATATCATATAGCTGCATTGGAACGATTGGACGAAAAGTAGATTCTTGTATGAAAAATATTTTGTTCTCAAGAAATCTTGACCAAACTCGGCATTTATTAGTTGTACTACACTCCTCATATATATGCAAAATCCTATTAAGATCGGAAGACTATACCATATAACTGCAATAGGGCGATAGGTCGAAAATTAACTTTTTGTATGAAAAAACATTTGTTTATCAAGATATCTTGACCAAACTCGGCATTTATTAAGTGTACTATTCTCC